>WOFM01000733.1:0-21271 GCA_011428145.1 Ericerus pela
TGACTCAGGTAATTCTTATAAAATATCCTTCCTACCTGATAGTGGTGCGACACAGCACCTCATGTCAACTTCCTTACCGTTAATTAATATAAAATCTCACTCGGAGAAAATATTGAGTGCTGATATAAATTCTCACCTCTCGTGTTTGGAGACCGGTGACTTAATCACTCGCAATCTACAAGGGAATAAAGTCATTTTTCGTAATATTAGATGTTGTCCTCAATTATCTGAGAATCTGTTTTCCATTCGAAAATTAATTGATGTAGGCTTCACAATAATGTTAGATGTTCATAGCATTCGAATCACAAGCTCAGATGGTTCTGTTGTATATTTTAGCAGACCGTATAATAAGCCCTTCTGGTATTTAGAGTTTCATAATGAAACGTCTCTAGATGAGATAGCATATGACGACGAAAATCCTGAACTTTCTTGTCCTTTTACGTTGACGTCTGCCAATCTTGGAAAGGTTGTGTCGGCAAATGATTCGGAGGGAGAAATAGAGAAAGGAGAAGAGACAGGAGAAGTAGAGAAAGAATATAAACAAGATCAGGAAAATAATAATGAGAACAATGGAGATAGAGAAAAATAAATTGAAAAAGAAATACAGAATATAAAGGAGAATGATTCGCCAACACAAATACAAAGAGAAACAAATCAAACAAACAGTATAAACAAGGACTTAGCTAAAAACGAAATAGAAAAACGAATAGAAAACATACAGGAAAAGAAATTGGAGGGAGTAAATAATGATGAGGAAAAAGGAGTAGATAATGAGAATATGGAATGTGATCGTAGAATAATCAATATTGAATATATGCCTACTTATACAGTATTAGATATTACAGGAGTTAATAAAAATATCCTATTAGAACTTCTATGGCATTATAAATTAGGACATGTATCGGAGAAATATTTAAAGAAATTGGCACAAACTCAACCCAAATTGAAGGGAATTAAATTTACATGTATAATTAGAGATTGTGAGGTATGTGCCATATCTAACTTAACAAAACTACCCTTCACTCAAGTTAGGTGGAGAGCATAGAGACCTCCGCAAATGATACATTCCGATGTTATGGGACCCATTTCACCTACGACATTCCCAAGTAAAAGGAGATTCATAGTTGTATTTATAGATGACTATTCAAGATATGCTCAAGCCTATACTATGTCTCATAAATCAGAAGTTGGAGAATGTTAAGAATTATTCTTGAGGAATACTCGCAATTTAGTGGGGAGTGACTTAAAGGTATGTTACTTAAGATCTGATCAAGGTACAGAATTTACCGGAGGTCGTACTAAAGAAATATTAGATCGAGAGAAAATAGATTTACAATTAGCGTCACCAGACACACCCCAACATAATGGAGTAGCGGAGAGGTTTAATCGCACATTACAAAATAGAGTAAGAGCTTTCATGCAAGATTCAGGTCTTCCTAAAAGCATGTGGGACTTAGCAGTAAAAACAGCCATATATGTGTACAATCGTACACCCCATAAATCGGTGAATTATGAAATTCCATTAATTAAATTCTCACCCAACACGAAATGTCACTTTCAACAAATTCGGAGATTTGGTTGCCTAGCCTTTTCAAAAATAAAACGAAAACAGGAGACCAAGTTTTCAGGAAGAGGAATCTGTACCATAATGGTCGGATATATGTGACGGTTATATATCGTAACAGAACAATCCAAGTTAGTTAAAAAGGTGTATTAGACATAAACTTTATGGAAGAGTAACAGTTATAAACATCAAGAATTAAAAGAATAGATAAGATTGTAACAACATTAAGAAGAGTTAATCAGAACAAATTAGAATGTTTTAGAATGAATGAAATAGTACAAAACATGAGATTATATAGTGAGTAAAAAGAGGAAGGTTCAGGCGAATTTACAGAGTGTTGGAGAAGGGTTTTGTTCTTATTGGTTAATAGAAATATATGTACATTAAGTATGACCAATGGTCTCGTAAGAATATGACATAAAGTGGGTGTTCAAAAATGAATTAGTAGAAATTAGTATATATGAAAGATTGCAGAAATAGTATAAACAAAAGATGAGTTCATTGTTTATGAGTAAACACAGTAACTGTTTATGTAGGAAATGATGTCATCAGACAAGTCTTGACTTGAAGAAATGACGTGAGAGTTAATGAATGGGAAATAATAGAAAAATAGAGAGAAAGTAATGATGATGATGATAATTAATAATACGAGAATATTTCATATTATGAACGATACAAAAATATCGTTACATAAATTTCCTGGTAGTTTGAAATTCAATGTTTGGTAAAAACATGAATTTGGAAGTAAGGATAGGTTGGGTTACTTGGATATAAAAATATAGATTTCTAACATAACATTCATAAAACATTGTTAATTATATAACACAATATTCATTCGATCGATATATATCATAGTACAAAATTTATAAAACTTATTTCGAATTATCTTTTTTAACATTAATATCCTCATAATTTTTGTCCATATTATTTTCTACGGGACTTTTCAATTCATAGAATAGTTGCGCAATATGTTTACTTTCTAATGGTTTTCTTAATTGTATACAAAATATAAGGAATAAATAAATTACAGTAAACGTAATAAAACATAACCAAATTAATATAATAATAGTAATTAATGAAATTGAATTACGATCTCCAATATTATTGAATTTAATTTCGAAATTATCTAGTTTTTCTTTCAGTTCATTAGTAGGACTGATAGGAGAGAAATGTGGTATGAACATAGTCCAATTGGGGTTATAAGCATGTGTGCTTGGTAATGCAATTGTCCTTTTGATATCAGAATCAATTACAACATCATATTTAGTCCATAAGAGAGGAATATGATGCTCGATATGAACATCATCGGGCATATCTCGGGGGCATGGAAAACCTCTTGGAATAATGGTTTCAGAGAAATCATTTTCCAATTTGTTTTCAATTTGCACATGACATGGAACTGTTAAGAGAATTGTTCCAGGATATGATGATATTGTTGAGATTTCAACAGATTTAGAGGATAAAGTATCAGTAGCAAATAAACGTAAAGGATTGGTAATTGCAAACTTGTTTTCAGCAAATTGGTGAACTATTGTACTTCCGTGATTAGTTTCACATCGGAAAGAACATGATTTAAGAATATCATTATATGGCTTACGTAAAAATAATGTTTTAGCACATGAGGAAACTTTGTCGGATCCTCTGTTATCTGGTAGATAACATAATTGTTTTTCTGGGTTACAATAATGTAAATCGGTTCCTGTGATGTATCGTACAGATTCATCATCGGAATTATGGATAATAATTGATGGTTCTTGCTCCCAAGAGCATAGTTGATTATTATGGGATTTAAAGGTTAAGGGAATAAATTTATAAGGTCGATAATTAGAATTTGCTTGTTTAACAGGGATTTTTAATTCTATTTCAAGTATATCGTCGTATATATTACAATTAATAAGATCCATATGATAGTAAGTCATAAGGTCTTCAATGGGAATTGTCAATTCAAGCTTGTTTTTTAACAAGAGGGGGGTTAATTTTAATAGATCTTCATATAGGGTGTTGTTAGATACAACAATTGAGGGTAAATGGTGATCTTTACAAGAATTAAGGATGTAGTTTATTTTCATGGAATGGAGCATATACGAGTCGTAATACATTCGAATTGAATTTTTGTAATTGGTGATTTCACCTATAATCCATGATTCTTTTTCGTATTTTGACAGTGTTGTCAAGAATTTTTCTTGCTGTGATATAGTCATCGTAAAAATGTTGGAAGTTTTTGGATATGGATTTTATATTTCCAGTGATATTTAATAAATCTGAATGGTCTGATATAACTATATCTTTTAGAGCATTGTATTGGGATTTTAATGAAATTTCATTTTCTAAGAGGAATTCACCATCTTTGTAGGTTAAAACTCTACAACAGACAGAAAGAAGATCGCCGAAAAAATCTCTAACTTTATTTAAAGCGGTTTCTCTTTTTATTCGTAAACCATGAGGTTGCGAATAAAAATCTTGAACAGTAGCAATGTTCGAGTGAATCAGCGATTCAAAAAGAATTTTATATTTTTTGCTGACAAGGTGTAATCTGCATGTGAGATCATCCCAATCGCATTTCTTGTCGAAAGCGAATAAATATTGGTTTTGATGAATTCTGCTGAATTCGTTAAGTTCAATTGAACTGTATAAATAATTGGAACAGTTTGTTGATATATACGTAAACGTTTATATTCTTCGAAATAAACTCCTGTGGATGCTGTAAATATCGAATTAGGCAGGTTGTGCTGATTGCTGATTTTTAATCCATTCGTAACTTTAAACGAAAAAATGGTCAAAAAGATTTGAACGAAAATCCATCTGCAACACAAAATTGCAAATATGACAAAACTTAGAGATGGAGATTTTCTAAAATTTAATTTTCAAGAGATGAAATAAATGATTTTGTACCAAGAATAATTAAATAGTTATTGGAAATAAGAAAGCTGACGTTAGGCTGACATCATTTTTTAGGGAGAAAAAATGGGAAAAAGGGAAAAATGATGTGTATTTAATCTCAAAATTTTTATCGAAAAATCAGTTCGTCTTTTGCTTTTTATCGAGAGTGTATAAACCTTTTTACGTGTCTAAGTCCGTTCAGATATCGTTGGTCGAAATAGTGTGTCTATCGCAAATTTTACGTCTATTTCAAACAGCAAGATCGTACTTGTACTTTTTTTCGTGTTTCGGTTTTACGTTAGAAAATTTTGAATTTTGTTCGGTTCGCAGAGTTCGCGTTGTTTCCTTGGTACCGGCATAATTAATTTTGTTTTTGAAAAAATAAGATTTTAATTTTTTCAATACGAAAAAATTTTTTAATGAAACCTAAGTTTCAATATTGTAAACGAGAAATTTCAATTCACTCGGTTATAAACAAGTTGCTAATAGGGAAGATGGAAAGTATCCAAAAGGGATTTAGGAAGATGACGCTTGGGTGTTCATCTTCGAAAAATGAAAATGTAATTGAGAGTGAATTTGAAAAGGCAGTAAGGCGTTTTATTGATCTTAGAGGTGTTTGTCCGCTTCTCGATGCAAAAATATTTCCGAGGTGTGGTATTGCGATGGCCGATGAGACGGTGACTTTTGATGATGTCATTCTAGATCTCATCTCAGCTTGGATAGGCTGTAGATGTTATCGACGAGCAATATCGGTCATCCATCGACAGGTTTGGACAATGGTGAACTTTTTAATGCATCCGGATCAACCAACGTGGCAAGAGAGCACGATGATACGTTGGGGAGGGACGGATCATATCAATTTTCGTCCTGACAGATGGTTACACATTTTGGATTTGGCGGTCTGCGAGGAAGCAGTGACCTTTGTAAATGGTATGTTGTCATCATTATGTGTTTACTTGCTGGAAGGCATCGAAATAAAGGTTGGGTCGTCTTTCGCTTTGAGTAAAGCTGAGAGATTGACTCAAGAACACGGTGTTCCACTCGCATTTCTAACAGGTGTGTTGGCATCATTGATCATGATCCAGCACGAAACCAATGAAATCGTTGAATGTCGATTTCTTCACTTGCGTTTTATCGATCTTATCGATATGACACAAGAGTCGAAAATTATACGGTTCAAATCCTTTATTTGGGATCGTTGGGGTTCTATTGTGGATGTTAGCTGCTTCAACAATATCCTGACGATAAAAAGAAATTTACGTCCAGGCTATAGTATCGGACTAGCTACAATCCGCAATAGGATTATAACGCCGTACATAGATAAACGTTATCCCTATATCTTCAACAGCAAGACAAAACTCGAAGACGAGCTCAATGCCTTGAAGTATCGGGACGTTGACTATGTGCCAACTTTCCGTAAACCAAAAGTTGATGTTGGTGTTCAGGTGAACTTGACTGAGGAAGAGAAACGTTCGATCGGGGAAACAAATGTACCTTTTATTAAAAAGCGCATTGTTCCGTCGGAAGAAATTTCTGTTGCTCAAGTGAAGCCACTTCCACGAGTAGTTCTTACTCGTGTGTCCACCGGGACATCTGACAACATATGGAAAGTGTCTAATAAACCATCTGAAGGGGAGAAATTGTGGACTTTGTCCAATATCGAAAGTTGGGTAGAAACACCTAATCGGTCTCAAAATCGGGCAACCACACCTGATTTGAGCAATACGATTAAAATCCGGGACGTTCGAAAAGATCATAAAAACCTTAAAGCATCTTGCAAATCCATCTCTTCTTTAATAAAAGAGAATAAGGAGAAGAGAGAAAAATATCCCTTTGGAGTTCCTTGGAACATAGCATCGTCGTGTTCCGTTTACATGCCCTTCAAGTTCACTGCGAAATCTGATCCGACAGCAAACTGGAGAAGCACTGCAAAAAGATCTGCGCCGAAGGATAATGGGATTAATGGACCTGACATCGTGCCGAAACGACAACAGTTGGCCAGACGGGGTTGTCGATCAACACGGACATGGGTCAAGAAGGAAGAGTATACGGGAATATAGATCGTACAAAATAAGGTAAGGAAAATATAAAATAAATAAATTAACATAATACATATAAATACGTAATACTAACAAAATATAATATATAAATTTTCATAAAATTTTCCAAAAAATCGTAAAAATTTGATCCAAAAAATATATGTTTTCCCAAGTTTGAGGAATTACACGTTAAGTATGTAAAAAAGGAAAGGTAAAATTTGTTTGAGAGGAAATAAAACAAATAGTTAAAGAAAAATAATAATATGACGTTTGAGCCTAAAATAAAGCCAAAATATCATTAATCTTTTCTGCCTCTGTTTCTATTCATTGATATTATAATATCATGTAATGAATCTTCTTTATTTTCTTCATCGCTTACATTTTCAATTGTTGGTTTTTTAAAGTTAGTCGTTGATGTATTATTCACAGATAAAATTTTAAGATTCGATTTTTGTTTCGAGTCTTTAATTTCTGGTGGGATAATAATGTTGTTTATGTCATTTTTTCTAAGGACATATGGTATAAGTCATCTGACATGAACATTTTCTTCAGTCGGTTGTCTATCGTCATTATACGTATATTGTATCGTATAATTTGAATCTGAATTTTTCTTCAAAATTCTAAATGGTCCTTGGTATTTAAATTTATTTTTTGCGACATTTTTACTTTGCCGAATTAATACTAGATCGTTTGGTTTAAATTCGTACGAAACTTTGTTTTTATTGTAGTTTCGAGAGTTTATTTCTGACGCTTTCTGTTTTAATACGGGAATTTTTTCTTTCGTTGATTTTAAATTGTTGAGTACGTTGTTTCTTTCGGTCATTGGTTTTGTTGATGGTATTGAATATATGTCATATGAGTGTATTATTTCAATGTTATTGTCCTTGCAGAATTTATGTACGATGTCGTTTCTGAAGTGTGTTCCGTTATCACACGATACTAATTTTGGTTTTCCGTGAGAAGTCATAATTTTTTAAAGAAATTTAACGACACTGTTCGCGTTAGGGTGTCTAACAGGTTTTATAATGCAATAATTAGTGCATTTATCGACACCTACGAGAACATAGTTCTTCTCGTAACTGTTATTAAATTTTCCAATAAAATCTATTTCGATATGGGAAAATGGATCGAATTCCTTGACAGGAATTGGTCTCATCATTCCGATATCTTTTGGATTTCGTTGTTGCATTTGACATTCATAACAAGAACTTATATAATCATTCACTTTCTGTGAAATTTTCAGAATAAAATATTTGGATTTTATTTTTTCTAATGTTTTTTGTCGTCCAAAATGTCCTCCATTGATTGGGTCATCATGGCATTCCTTCAGGATTGTTGGTATTAAAGATGTTGGAATTACAGGAACATCCTGGTATGGATTACCATGAATTGATTTTTTCTTGTAGATAATGTCATCTTTTACAAGGTAAAATTTATGAGCATGTTTTGAAATTTGTTTTGACAATTTACAATCAAAAATGAAATCTTCGACAAGAAATTTATAAACTTGTCCCCAATAATCATCTAGCTGTTGGTGATCAGCCAGTGTTTCGATAGGAATGTCTTTTCCATAAATAAGTGTTCTTATTTTTTCTTCGGGTTTAAATGTAATGGTTTCATTTTTCTTGATTCCATCTTTATTTTTTCAGTGATTGGATCGAAAATATTATCGTCGTTGATAATATTCTTTTTATTAATTTTGGGTTTCAAAATTTTTTCTTTTTTCAGAATTTTATTTTGTTTGGGTGGTTCCAAATTTTTTGATTTTGATCTTGTAACAATGTTGACATTTTTATTTTGGTCAATTAAAAATTGTCCTTGTTCAAAACGTATAAAATCTTTTTCATTTTGAAATGGTTGGGAAAGAAAATCTGCCATTACGTTTTCTTTTCCTGATATATGTTTTATATCAAATGTAAATTCTCCTAGTTTAGAGACTAATCTTGCAAGTCTGGGTGAAGGTGTTTTCATCCGATGTTGGTAAGTTAACGGTTGGTGGTCTGTATAGATTATAAAATCTGTACCTAGAAGGAAATCTCTGAAATGTTGGCAAGATTGTGTAATTGCAAACATCTCAAGATCAAAGGAGCACAAGTGTTTTTGACTCGCCTTTAGTTTTTCTGAAAAATATCCAATGGTATATTTTTTGTTGGTAACAGGATCTATTTGTCTGCATACTGCACCTATAGCTTCTTTTGATGCATCTACTTCTATGTAGGTTGATGCTTCTGGATTGTTAATTTGTAGGACTGGTTTTGAAAGAAGGATATGTTTCATGTTGTTGAAACATTTTTGATGTTCTGGTAACCATTCTATTCTTTCGTTAGAACGACTGTCTTTTCCTTCAAGAATTTTCATGATGGGTAACATCTTTTTTGTAAAATTTGGTATCATTTTTCTGTTGTATCCACACATACCAATGAATCTTCGTACTTCTTTGAGTGTTTTGGGTGGATTCATGTTTCTTATTGCATCAATATTTTTTGAAAGTGGTTCTAATTTTCCGTTGCCAATTTTATGACCTAGAAGTTCTATTGTGTCTTGGAGAAAGAAACTTTTTTTCGTTTTTACACGAAAATTGTATTTTTTCAGTCTTTGTAAAATTTTGATGGTGTTTTCTAAACATTCGTCAAATGTTTCGCCAAAGACACATATGTCATCTATGTAGATAATTACTTTTTTCCATAGAATATCGTGAAAGATATCTACCATAGCTTTTTGAAATACGGAGGGCTTAAGCTAAGTCCTTGTGGCATGCTGTTGAATACATAACCTACTCCTTCTATGTTGATTCCTGTGATTGGTTTGGATTCTTCATCAAGTGGTAGTTGGAAATATCCTGAGTTCAGATCTATGATCGAAAAGAATTTTTTGCTTCGTAAATGAGGCTATCGAGTCTATTCTCGGTACTCGAGTTCTGCTTGTCTTGATTTTTTGGTTGACAGCTCTGTAATCTACAAGTGGTCTGAATGATCCATCTGGTTTTCTTTTCAGAAACATTGGTGATTCGTAAGTTGATGGTTGTCTTTTTAATACTCCTGCTTTTTCTAGTTCATCAATTTTCTTTAGCCATTCCATTCTTTCTTTATATGCCATTTTATAGTTTCTTCGAACTACTGGTTTATTATCTTTTAAATCTATATGAATGGGTTTAACTTTTGCTAAAGATAAATTTTTTGTAGAATGAGTGAAAATATCAACATAATTTTTTATTCCATCGATAACTTTTTGTTTTTGTTCATTTGTAATATTTTTAGAAATATTAACTTCTGTTCCTTCTGGATCATATAATTTGCTTTGTGTTACGCAAACTTTTTGTTGAGTTGGTTTTTGATCAACCATGTACTTTAATGTTCCTAGTACTTGATTTTTTCGTACTCTTTTTAATAAATTTGTTGGATTGAAAATTTTTAAAACTTCTTCGTTTTTGATAATCAAACCTGTTTTATTCACAAATTTTTCATTTTTCAAGAGTTCAGTGAATGGTGGTAATGTTTGTAGGTAAATTATTTCGTAAGGTTGAATAATATAGTCGTTAGTTGCTCGTACAAATGTTACTTGTTCTGCGTTATTGTTTGTTGAAGAGTTCTTCGGTATGGAAATTGAAATGATTTTATCACCACATGGTATCGAGAATTTGCTTGACAAAAAGTCTATTATGGCTTTATATTTTTCTAAAAAATCGTAGCCTATAATAACATTCTCAATTAGATCTTCTACGACATATGCTTTTATTGGAAATGAATGTCCTTTAAAAATAATTGGAATAGTTGCAATTCCTTTTATTTTGAGTTCAATTTCATTTGCAGCATATAAAACATCGTATGTTCGTTCTAATGGAACATTTTTCGCAAATTTCCAATGTATTAGTGTTGATTCTGCACCGCAATCTATTAATCCATAGGTATCTATACCTAATACGTTACATGGAAGGTATAAACGACATTGAATCTCGTTTTTTCCGGTTGGAGCAATGACTATAACATTCGGATTTTTTTGTAATGTCATACGTTTTTTTAAAATTTCTGTAGGTTCATTTATATGTTTTTGTTCACATAGTTCCCCTGCAACATCTCGTGTAAGTGCTGTAGGGGCACTTCCAAGTTTTTTGGTGTTGCATTTTGCGTTGGATACGTAATTGCTGGAAAGGTTGTTTGTGGATTTTATACAACATTCTGGTTTTGAGTTGGAGTTGCGTTAAATGGCATAGCGTACATCATAGGTATGTTGTTATTGTAATTAGGATATTGTCCGTAGTTACTCCAGTTATTGTTTCTGAAATAACTTCGTTGAAATCTTGGATTTCCACGATAATTATTTCCTCGATAATTTGTATTATGGAAATATTGGTTTTGGTAATTTTGAGGGGAAGGAAGAGTGGGATAATTACTTGAATTACCATTTTGGTTAAAATTATTAAAATTATTTCCATTATTATAGTTATTGTAATATCCTCGTCCTCGACTTGTTTCTCTAAAATTTTGTTGGATTTTATTTCCACGGTAATTTGAATTATTATTTTGCCTATTTTGTGATGTGTTATTACCATTATTAATTTTAGTGTTAGTAATTGCAGCTACAAGTTTTTTAACTTCTTGTGCTAGACTAGTTTCTTCTGAAGTTTCTTCATTTTTTGTGATGTTTTCTTCTTTATTTATTGCATTAATTTGTTTTTTGGATGATTTTAATTTTAGCATTTCTGAATTAGCTTCTTCCATAGCTAGTTTATATGATTCTAACTGTGATTTTAATTTTTCTACTTCGATGGTAACAAGTGGATCTATGAGTGGTCTTGTTTTATCTTTACAGTATAGATAATCATCGAATGCTTTGTATAATCTGGAACTGTTTTTGGTCTCAGTTTCACAATATGTTCTCGTTCTTTTTCTCCGAGAGATCTATAGATATGATCTATTATCCTTTCGTCTGTTATACAAGGCTCTATCTCTTTTAAAGTTTTAGAGACAAATATGACAAAGTCTAGGAAATCATCATCTCCTTTATAAACTCGTTTATGGAGAGTTTCTCGTAATTGTGGAACTGTTTTTTTAAAGGATTCATACAATTTTGGTTTCAGTGATTCGTATGTTAGTATTGTAGGATCGTTTGCTAATATTTCGTTAAATATTAGTTGAGCATTTCCGGTAAATGCAATTTTTATTTTTCTGAATTTTGTAGCATCATCTAGCCAGCCAAATGCTTCGCATTCGTTCTCAAATTGGGTTAAAAATGTTTTTATATTTTCTGAAGGTAAATTTGAAAATGTGGAAGGTCTGTTATTTCCATTGTTAGTATTATTATTATTAGTATTAGCCATGTTTTCAGCTATTTCTCGTAGTCTTTTTGTTAGAAGATTTGATTTGCAATAAGCTTCTTCTGGAGATTTGGAAGGTGTATGGATGTATTCCAAAATTTGTGTAATTGTTTTGTTATGATTTTGAATGATTGTAGATGTTGATGTGTTTGGAGTGTTTTCTTCTGAATTTGATGAAATTTTGTTAGATTCAGGAAGGTATTCGGAATTGTCGAATGATATTAAGGTATTATCGTCAAAAGAGGTTTCTGATATTTTCTGATTGGCTATTATTTTTGCAAGACGTTCTGAATTAGGTTTTATGGTTAGATCGTCAATATTAGTTTTATGAAGGAGAGAGTTAATAGGATGTTTAGGGTGAGTTTGGATAAAAAAGCCTAGAGCAAGTTGTAACTCGGGTCTGTTTTTAACTTTAGGGAGAGGTAAATCACAAATGTTTAACCATACGTTTTTTAGTTCACGATTGGTGAGAGTTGAGATCCAGTGAGTTTGGTTGAAACACTTTGAGTTAGGTGTGTTAGCATTATCGTTATCGAGATCTTCTTTGATCATAGGGTTAGCAAATGTTGTTGGACTCACAAGTTTTTGTTGTTGATTTTGTTGTAACAGTTTAACATTTCTGCACCACGGTATCCTGACATCATGATCTTCAATCCTCAAGGTGATTGGAGATTTGGTGTGTTTTCTTCAGAAGACTTTGCTGCAGAGACGTTGTCTGTTGACTTTTGGATTGGATGGACTGGAAACTGGATTCTTTTTACTTGGAATTTTTACTGCACGTTAATTTTATTCTGCACGTTAATATATCTGTACGTTAATATCGGCACTTTAAGACGCTGTGTTTCTTTTTATTTAGTAAAATTTTTATTTTTTTCACAAACTTTTTTGAAAATTATTTCCACTTTTTATCACAATTAGAAATACAATTTGTTTTGTTCTGGCGCCAATAATTCTGTGACGGTTATATATCGTAACAGAACAATCAAATACACAAGTTAGTTAAAAATGTGTATTAGACATAAACTTTATAGAAGAATAACAGTAATAAACATCAAGATTAAAAGAATAGGTAAGATTATAACAACATTAAGAAGAGTTAATTAGACTTGAGTAGAATGAATTAGAATGAATGAAATAGTACAAAACATGAGATTATATAGTAAGTAAAAAGAGGAAGGTTCAGGCAAATTTACAGAGTATTGGAGAAGGGTTTTTAATCTTATTGGTCAATAGAAATATATGTACAGTAAGTATGACCAATGGTCTAGTAAGAATATGACATAAAATGGGTGTTCACAAATAAGTTAGTGGAAATTAGTATATATGCAAGATTGCAGAAATAGTATAAACAAAAGATGAGTTCATTGTTTATGAGTAAACACAGTAACTGTTTATGTAGGAAATGATGTCATCAAACAAGTCTTGACTTGAAGAAATGACGTGAGAGTTAATGAATGGGAAATAATAGAGAGAAAGTAATGATGATGATGATAATTAGTAATACAAAAATATTTCATATTATGAACAATACGAAAATATCGTTACACTATTTTTGGTCTGATCAAGGTACAGAGTTCACTGGAGGTCATACCAAAGAAATATTGGATCGAGAGAAAATAGATTTACAATTAGCGTCACCAGACACACCCCAACATAATGGAGTATAGGAGAGGTTTAATCGCACATTACAAAGTAGAGTAAGAGCTTTAATGCAAGATTCAGGTCTTCCTAAAAGAATGTGGGACTTAGTGGTAAAAACAGCCATATACTTGTACAATTGGTGAATTATGAAATCCCACTAATTAAATTCTCACCCAACACAAAATGTCACTTTCAACAAATTCGGAGATTTGGATGCCTAGCTTTTTCAAAAATAAACCGAAAACCAGAGACCAAGTTTTCAGGAAGAGGAATCTGCACAATCCGGATATTTGTTATTCTGTCCTGAAACAAAATCATTTATCAAATCGAGAGATGTGCGATTTAATGAGAAAATAGTATATAAGGAGCGATTTAAGTTTATGGAGAATGAACAGATAGATAATAATGACTGGTTTAATAATTCTAATGAAGAAACAGGAATAAAAGAGAAAGAACAAGAAATAAAACAAGGAGTAAAAAGACGAAAATCTCAAAGAATGAGCGAGTTAAAACGACAAAAGATTGAAGCATTTAATACCACCAATTTAAATTGGAGTGAAGTAGAGAATTCAATACAAATGGAGAATAATGACTTGGAGAGAACAATGAGTGATTTTGTGTATATGACTATGACTGAGGTGAATAAAGATCCTAAGACATATTCAGAAGCAATAAACTCCCCCGTAGGACATGAGTGGAGAAAAGCAATAGATGATGAGATAAATTCACTACAAGAACATGGAGTATGGAGTATAGTAGATAGGCCAAGCATCGATGAGAATGGATTAAAACCAAATATCATCGATTCCCGATGGTTATTTAAAGTCAAACCAGAACCACAAGGAGGAGTACGTTATAAAGCCAGGCTAGTTGGGAGAGGATTTAAGGATAAAATGGATTATAGTTTAATGGAGATTTATGCACCAGTAGCACCATTGGCAATGGTAAGAAATTTACTAGCGATAGTAAATAAATACAATCTGGAGTTTTTTCAATTGGATGTAAAAACAGCTTTCTTACACGGAGAATTATCCAGCCCCATGTATATGGAAATCCCTGAGGGAGTACGAATAGATCCATCGCAGAGAAGAAATAAAATCTCTAAATTAAATAAATCCATTTACGGACTAAAAACCAGCCTAAAAAGCTGGAATACCTTATTCAAAGCTAGAATGAAAAATTTAAACCTCACAAGCGATGTAAAAGATCCATGTTTATTTATATGGAAGAATGGAGAAAAATTTATAATTCTATTAGCATATGTTGATGATATATTGATAGCAGGAAATTGTATTGACTCAATAAATCAATTAAAGGAGAAACTTGAGCAGATTTTTAAATTTTCTGATATGGGAACAGTTAAAGAGTATCTGAGTATTGAAATTAATAAAGATAGGAAAAATAATAAAATAATACTTAAACAAACACGCTTTATAAATAAATTACTGGAGAGATTTAAAACGGAGGAATGTAAACCTTGTAAAACACCAATGGTCACTAGACAAGTTAAAAAGAGAAATGAGAATTATTATGAGCATACATCGGAGATAAAAGAATCAGGAGAAAAGTACCTCTTTAGAGAAGCTGTAGGATATCTGTTATATCTGACTGGAGGAACCAGACCAGACATAGCACTGGTGGTTAATTTGATGAGTAGATGTCAGACAAATCCTACAACAGAAAATGTCCAAGAAATTAAAAGAATATTTCGTTATCTCAAACACACTGAAAATATAGGATTAACATATACTGGTAAAGGAGAAACATTAGAAGGTTTTTCAGATGCTAGCTGGAGAGATTGCTTGGGAACAGGTAAATCCACTGCAGGGCATCTGATTAAACTGTTTGGAGATACGATAATGTGGAGATGTTATAAACAAAGATCGGTAACTACTTCTACTTGTGCTGCAGAATACATTGCTATGAGTGAGCTATGCAAGGACTTAGTGGTACAAAGTGAAATAACGGAGAAAATAATTGGAGTATCTTTATTACCTGCTAACATTTATTGCGATAGCAAATTGGCAATTGATGGAGCACAAATGGTAGGTGCTCCAGGACTTAAATATCTACACACTAGATATCACTATGTGCGTGAGTGTTTACAAGAAGGAGTAGCTAATTTAGTAAAAGTAAAATCTGAAGAACAAGAAGCCGATATTCTCACTAAACCTTTGTCTATTGGAGTTTTTCAAAATTTAGTAAAACTAATTCTCAATATAGAGGACAACGTCAATCATTAATTAAATTATTAGAGATTTGATTATTAAAGTTCATTAATAAAGACTATTTATCTGGAGAAATTAATTGACACAATAATTATTTATTTTCAGACGAATCATAAGAAAAAGAGAAATTGATCACCTCAAGATAAAATCATAAGTTTAAGTTCCTTTTATATGTGTTCCTTATATTTTCTATGTTTCGTTCAAATTAATATGTTATTCCTTTATTATAAAGAAAAATTTGTAAATACTTATATGCACTCATTATAGTAATTGTCTGAAAAGATTTGTTATGTATCATACTCATTTGGAGAAAAATTAATACACAAATTAAAGTACCATAAGTATAAGTTTTTCATAAAAATTTATTGAATGGTCTTATGGTGGCTTAAGGCTTTTCAATAAATATAAATATAAACCTTTTGAATATTTTTATACAAATATAATGAAGTTTTGCCCTAGGAGTTGGGATTTCTTCAAAAAAAAGGAGATTAAAAGCTTTTCTTCTATATAAGAAAAGTCAATGGAGTGGAGTTAATAATCGAGAGATATTAAAGAGGTTTTTTTTTACCATTTGTGGTTTTTCCTCTTATAAGTCAAGGAGAATAGAATTAATTATTCTATGTTGACTAATTGGAGTTTTTACCAGTTTACTAGGTTTTCTCCAGAATTATCCCACCTGAGATATACAACATAGACGAACATTGAACAAAATTTATCCGAAGTATCCAAGTCCAACGTCGTCACTCAACCAAGGAGGGACTGTTGGAACTATTTATATGTTGGTCGAGTACTAGTTGGCTACACTGATTGTTACTTTCTGATCAGTCACTATGTTTGTCCTTAATTTGTTCTGCGTCACTCTGTGTTTTAACTCTGTTGAGTAATGACTAAGGAATTGTTTCTCTTTAATAAACCTTTTTCTCGTGGTGCGGTACATTGTGTTTTACTTATTTAATAGTGTAATATATAATATATTGTTTCCATTCACCTACTTGCTACATCGGACAACTAGCCCCCTTGTCCAATAGTAAACCTATATCCACACCCATGGAGACTGGAACTCTGTTCGGTAGGATTACACTAACTTACACCAACCTATACCAGTAGGGATATCCCACAAATATTCAAATAAAACTTGGCCTAAAGTCATATAACATTCCTACATTTGTGGAATCAGCCTCCTAATGTAGGTTGGTGTAAGTTAGTGCAGTTCTATCAAACAGAACTTGGGTTAAAAATAAATAAATCGACATGTGGCATTGATGACACCAAATTTAGGGAATTTGTTAAGATTAACCCACCCACACATTGCATTTGCCATCAATTACTTCTCACAGTTTTTAGACTGTATCCAATAACGAAATTAAGAATTATGTCTGTCAGATCATTAGATATTTGAAAACAACCCGTGATTTTGCATTAATTTTCTATTCTGACCAATCATAAATAAAGGCTTTTGTCGATGCGTCATATGTGCCTGACATAGACAATTCACCCATTAATATTAATAATCTGGAGAAAGGGTGTTCCATATCAGGATACATGATTTTTGTAAACAGAGACTTACTAAATTGGACTGTTCACTGGCAACATACAGTTGCAACTTTGTCAACTCCAGCTGAATTAATTGCTCTGAATGATGCATTAGATGATATTACCGTGATCTGGAGATTAGTGGAGAGCATTTTTTCTGTAACTGACCCAGTACAAGTGTTTGAAGACAATATTTCAGGATCTTGAATTGCATATGGTGCAGACCAGAAGCAATCCAGGTCTCTCACAATCAAGTATTATGTCTTGCTGGAGGCTTTCCAGCAAAAAATAATAGTCTTTAACAACATTAGGTCTTCCAATCAACTTGCTGATGTATTAACAAAGCCTCTTGATTGGAAAATGTTCCAAAGCTGGGTAACAAGAATACTCCGAGTAAGTCAATTTTTTAGCTAAATCATCTTAAATGACAGAACCCTTCAAAATTTCTGATGTTATTAGTCTTGGACTGAGGATGGGCGCCTGCCTTTTAGTGTCTATTGTAAACTGTATGGTCCATAAATTTTGTTTCAACATTTCAATTCCTAATATGTCTCATTAGGTTTTCCCATCGCTACTCTGTCTCTCTTATTGACATTAGTATCCCTTATATATATTCCATTGATTTCCATAATAGTATATTTATCCTAAATAACACGAACTCTATATATACATATTTTAGCTGATGATAATGAGAAATTGATCTCTTCAACCATCTCATAGATTAATTATATATTTGTTTATACATAGAAACGAATGGTTTTATATACCTGACAATTTACATTAACACATTTCACAGATATTTGTTTACCATATATATGTACTCATTTGTGATATTTTGTTGAATTCATCGAGAATACTAGTCTAACCCTTTTGTCAATTTTTTTACTCATTTTATTTTTTTATATATATGTTTTAATTGTGACTGCTTTTGCTTATTTATTTTATTTTTTTGCACATGCTTTATTTTTGCAAATATTTTATTGTTTACGTTTGTACATTTTGAATCGCAGGGGATTGTTGGGATACAATTCCCTCTCTTCCTCATTAATATTGTGGCGGCAACCACACTACTTCGGCTAATTACTGTTTCTCCCTCAAACACCATCACCCGGCACCGTGGCCGAGTGAATACGGTGCTGACTTTTGGTGGCGGTGGACGAGGGAGGTTTTAGGTGTTTGGCTGGTACGGGTTCGAATCCCCGTGCCGCCCGAACACCTAAAAATATAATTGTTGTATTTATATATTTAAAAACTTCTTCTTACATGAGCTGGATTTGCATTTTCGGGATTGGAATTTTGAAAAGGCATTTAGTTCAAGACCCAAAAACAAAATTTCTGTTTCCACATCATGCATAACGGGATACAGTCCCTCAGCATACAAACTGGATACCATCGTGGTCCTCCAGGCGTCATAATTACAACCATCTAATGCTTTCTTGGTGTCAAAACTTGTTATCTTTTTTAGTAGGTTTGATTTAAGGAGTTATAGGATTCAGATCCTACCTTGGAACACAAGACAACTTAAATTAATGGGTCATGGTCTCAACCACTTGATAACGCAATTCACGGGCTCGACTGTGTGATAAGGGAATGCAATATAGTATATTAAATAAATAAATGTAATAATTATTATGCCAAATTCATACTAAATTCACTGACGATGAAATGATCTCTCCGCTGTTCCAGGTTCAAAATTGATTGATTGTGTATATCAGCTTGAATTCTATCGCCAAAATTTAGTTAGAGATGATCAGCAAATGTAGGAATTGAAATTCCAAGTCAATTATCAAATATAATTAATCAAGTCACAATGCAAAAATTAAATATATGGACATTTATCTTTTATCTAATGGATGTTAGCTAAGCAGAAACATGAAAAGCATTTATGAGTATACAACAATTGAATTCAGAGTAACTGAACAGGAACATGAAAATATGTGTATCAAATTAGACTATTGTTAAATTCAAAGAACGAATGTAACAAAGGCTTTTTCGAATGTACTGTTCAGATTGAGCAAGATAAAGTACAAAAGAATGACTTCAAGAATCGTTCAATTTTTAACTTTCTAGAATTCTGAATACTGAATGTACATAAAAATGGACCAATTAAAATGAATATTACATAAATTTTATGATTATTTGCCCAAAAATGATTACTGACAAATGAAATAATGATTAAATAAATATTTTTATAACTTATCCTTCAATGTTTCCTGTATTTTTGACCAGAAGTTCCTGATGATTTTACCAATATTTTGTTTCCACTGATTTCAGGACTTTGCTGACTAGATCTAATTCACTTTAATTCGATGTTTTCTGCTTTTTAGTTTCCACTGGAACACAGCAAATACAACCTTCAACCATTTTTTACTCGATGCACCGATTTACCAAACCACAAGATGTTCTCAAATGTGATCTGCTTATTCCAAATCTTTGATCTCAAAGACTGTGATGGCACCTGCAAATTCAACGCTTTTTTCATTTAATTTTTTATTAAACTTTGATTTGGATTATTCCAATTACAATTCAAACACAATTTTAATTATCAACTTTGACTTTTTTAAATTTTTTCTTTTTAATTTTCACTTTTATTTATCACTTTGCGTGATGAAGAAACTTGGCACTTAGCTTTTTACTTTGCGTGAAATAACAGTAGCCCTGTTTGATAGGACTACACCAACTTACACCAACCTACACCAGGAGGACAATTTCACAAATACAGGAATGTTATGGGACTTTGCGCCAAGTCTTACTTGAATATTTGTGGAATATCCCTACCGGTGTAGGTTGGTATAAATTAGTGTAATCCTATCAAACAAAGCTAATAAATTTTAAAACTTTTATAAAAACAATTAACACATTTCAATACTATTTTCTACTGTATGTTTACCATAAGCTCTGCCTACCATGTTAAGATCTTTAGAAATCAAACACAGTTAGTAAATATGAACTCAACTATTTTATGTTGTTGGGATACGATTCCCACACAACCTCACAATATAGATTTATGTACTCACAACGTTACCTAAACTGTAACATATTATTTAATACAATTTTGTGTGTTGCCATGTGGCAACACTGATTCCCAGTTGGGGAATAATCCGTTAAATCAAACATCTAGTCTTCTACTGTTTCTGTAGTGAGATCAAATATAAAAGAGCGTGTTGAATACACGTTCGTCGCCATTAGCCGAGTGACGTAGTTTGTCTTACTCTTTACGAACTTGTCAGTTTTGCCTGTGTTTGTGTAAGTTGGTCACGTTTGATAAGTCTGTTCTACTGACGTCATTGAGTTGATCAATGACGTCATTGAGACATTATTGATATCGAATCGTGAACGACTCCGTCGTTCACAATACTTGGGGGGGGGAGGTCTAAGTCTTTCCCAGTCAACCTTCCATGTATAAGTCAATGTAGGGTTTTCGTCTGTTTGTTTATGTATTATCTGTATATGAAATGGAAATAATTTTTTTTTTTTTTGTGTTTGTTAGTGTTTGTTATGTATGTATTGAATGGTCTGATTGAAGAGAGGTTTGTGTGTTTGATGATATACTACAAAATAAAGAGACATTTATGAAATATTATTATTTATTTATTATGTATTACAGACGATAACATTTAAGAATATGTTTATGTTTTAGGAACTATAAAGTTTAACAAATAAATGTATGCATTTGTACAATAGTATAGGAATGTTTTTGATCACAATGTTTCATACCTTGTTTTGAGGTATTGTTTATTTGTTTATTATCACAATGTTTCTCACTTTATTTTTTGAGGTACTGCTTATTTGTTAATTATATACTAATGAGATCTGCCTTCATGCGTAAAAAGGTCTGGTATCACAGGTTCGTTACTTATTTGGTGTTGTAGAGCACTCTGCTTCCTCGTCTTTTGTTGTTTTGTTTATGTCTGGATATATTTGTGATTCTGAAAAAATTTAAGAAATATATTAATTTGTTTGTTAATACGAAAACACGTCAACTACATCATTTTTCCTTCTGTGAGGATAAGTGATGGTTGGCTAGTGTTTTGATTGTTGGTTTGTGGAGTGTCACCTGTTTCTCCAATCT
>WOFM01000734.1:0-17382 GCA_011428145.1 Ericerus pela
TGCTTTTATTTCGTACGCATGTATGTTTGGGACCTGTAACTTTGTTTGGAGGGTTTGTGCATACTCTTCGGCATCTTCCAGTATGGCTAGGAACTGCTGTTGTTCATCTTCGCTATCGGTAGTGTCACTTGTTGCATACGTGGATGCACGGCTCTGCGGCTGTACGTCCATGGGTACAGGGGGGACTGTGCATCTTGGCAACAGTTGAGGATTCGGCAGTCTCGCTGTTACTTTGCAAAGCTCCTCCTCCTCATCTACTTCCTCGGCCCAACCTGGCTTTGGGGCTGGTGTTGCGTCATCCTGATGTGAGGTGCTAGGTTAATTTGACAACTCCTCTTCCATGAGTAAATTTTCAGGGTCAAGAAGAACGTCGATGTCATCACCACGTGACGTACTTGCTTTCTCTTGTTGATTTTGGTTCATGTTCTAAGAACAGGGACAAAAAGAGAAAATAAATTATCCCTCTTTTATCGCAGTAGGTATTTGGCTTATCGATTGAAGAAGGAGATAAAGGGAAGGATAATAAATATTACGTTCGTACTATTAATCTACATTTGATCAAAGGTCAGTGACACACCTTGTGCATTAGTGTTACAGTGGTTAGTTTTGAGAAACGTGCGCTGTATTTTTATATGGAAGGAAGACGTAATCGGTGTTACGAATTTTTCCCATGTCCTTTAATTTTTATTCGAAAGAAAGATCGTAATTCATTTTTACGTAATTTTATCAATTTTTGAAAATTGTTTTTTTGAAATTTTTCTAAGTTTTTTCAACAAATGAAAAATTGGGCGTGACCCGTGGGCAAAAGGTCTTTTTGGAATTTCACATAAAAGATTAATGTTTTTTTGAAAACTGTCTGTTTTTAGGGTCTGTCCCCAAAAAAAAATTTTGGCATGACCCTGGGGCGACAGACCATTTTCAATTCGTAACTAGATTACGCATAAATAATATATTAGAAATTTATTCGATCTTAGTCTTTTATAAAAATGGCAAAATTAACTATTGAAATTATAATACTGCACAATAAAAACAAATTATTTGAAGTCCGAATAACTAAGATTTTGTCTCGTAACAATCTGTTACAAATGCATATTCCAAATATGTTATATTCATCTAATTGCATATGGCGTCACTTTAGAGATTGTAGCTAAAGAATATATTAAGACGTAAGTGTACCTACTTAAGGTTTTCCTTTTGATTAGATGGCTGCTCCTTTTGTAAACTTCGCCACTAAACTCCAGGGGAAATGTTAAATAAAATCATGTGAATAATTACAAAAAATGTGGTAAATAACTATCAATCGTGTAATAAATGCAATTAATAATGGAGTGCACAATAATCTCGATCACATTTAGACAAGAAGTGAAAATTATACATTATCTTTTCGTGTATCAGGGGTATGTTGTGTTGAACACGTTGTTCCTGGGGTGAGATAGCACATGCGTGGATTATCATCTCCACTGTCGCTGCCGTTGCAGCGGGCTGCAAAAACATTGTTTGGGTGTGTTTTTTTGTAAGGGGTTACAATCTTTTTTACGTGTGTGTGCGTGTTCACACAAAAAATTCACACGAATCTTCAACCATCATCCAGCGGCTGGTGAAAGCCGATTGGATGAACCTATTCTTTTGTCTTCTGCACGATCGTCGTAGTTTTGAGGAATTTTGATTGATTTTTTATATGATTTGTGTCTCTTTTAAGAATCGTTTTTTCAAACGTACAGGTGCGAGAGAGATAGGAATATTCCTAGATTTTTTTTCTGTCTCTCTCGCTTTGTTCAGATTTTGAAGGCCAAAGACACAAATGTGCTATCGTTTAGCGATGTTTCTATATTTTCTACAGTCTAAATATTTTGAAGATGAATTTGTGGATTCGATGTATTTTATTTATTGAAATAATAGACGTAATAATGGGTGCTGGGGTGGCGGAAAAATAATAATAAATTATTTTTTTTGTCAGCTATCTAACAGCGTTAATTATGAGAGGTATTTTTAGGCTAATTAACAATTAAAAAATGTATAACTATACTCGGTATAGGGATTTATCAATGAATTAAAGTTCAGTCTCAAGTAAGTAGAAATGTTTAAGTCTGAGTGTAATTGTCAGGCTAATTCTTATTGAGACTGGTGATTGCGTACGATGTACATGTGAGAGATATTTGGTAGTAGAAGTGTTTAGCGTTTCAGTTCAAGTCAAACTGTATGTCGGGCCGCAAAAAATGAATTTTTCCGTTTTTTGCGTTTTGATCCGAAATTAATTTTTGATTTCCGAAAAGAGATTTCGATGTTCAAAATGATATTTCGATTTTCAAAATTGAATTTCGAGTTGCGAAATTTAATTTCGATTTGTGAAATCAAATTTCGATGAAAACGAATTATTAAATTCGAGGTCCAGTGAAGAACACTTTGCTCCGGCTATCATGTAGTGGAGGAGTTACTAATGTGTTTGTTTTATGTCACAAGGACAAATAAAATATATCTGTTGTCACACACCTTAGCTCGCGCCTGGTTGTAAGACCACTGTCTTTGCGTTGCCTCAGCCCAGTATCTACAGTCATGTCGGGTCCTCTGCGCATGGCTAGTGTGCACAGGACTCTGGGAGTAGCCATGACAGATATGGCCCACCAATCACTTTGAAATATAACAACTGCATTTTTTACCGAACAAAAAAACCGCTGCTTACTTATTTTGTTTATTCTTTACAGACGCTGTTTTTAAATTTATTAATATTGTCTTTGTTATAAGACACAATTTTCACGAGACATAAATGTTTATAAATATGTGATTGTATATTCAAGTGAATATGTAAGTAATCAACATTTATTACTTCACTATCTATGTTGTAAGTTGCGCTAAAAGTTCGATCATGTTCTTTAACTTCAAAGAATATAGTCGTCTGTTCATAATTTAATTATACATAAGGACAAACTGTAATATCTTAAAATTGGGATAAGATTTTATTATATATTTTTTGTTTTTCATTTTCTGGTTTATTGTGTATTAGTAACTTGAATCAGGTAAACTGGAAAAGGAAGTAAGTTGAAGCTTTAAAGTGTCAGTGGTTGTTATAATAATCCTATGTGAGTAAATTTTGTCCAAATAATAGCTTATACATTTTAAATTCGTAGGCATTAATTTGAGAAGAGTTTGTTCTTGATGTTTTTTTTTTTAATTTTTGGAATAAAAGTCAAAATTTTGTTTAAGCCACTACATTATGGATATTATTATTTTGATTTCATACATTAGAAATCAAGTAAGGTATTTTCTTTATCTGCTTTGTTTCACAGCTTCTGCATTCAATATTTTCCTATAAATTATTACACAGGAGCTGCAGTCACGAAAATACTCAATTTTTTTCTTTCACTCCCTATCAGATACAAATTATCATTGAAATATCAATGCAGAGATTCATCTACACCCGCCTTTATACTTTGTCATCATACCCATATCATGATGACAGGAACCTTATAATACGTCTTCTAGGAAATTTATATAATATGCAAGATTTGTATAATATGGTGGATAGTAGGTACAGTGATACATTTAGGATAGTTGTTACATAGGGTACCTCTAATGTTTTTCATGTAAACCTAAATTCCTCATCCTTCCATCATTGCCAACATACCTTTGTCTCTCATAACATAATGTGTGGTAAAAAGCATTTCAGATTTATAATTTACGCAATACGTCTTTGAATTGAGTTATTGATGTTCCTGTAATTATTCACAAGTAGAATGTAAAATTTCCTTAATTTCTGTGGAAAAATCTTTTATCCAGTATATCTCCTTTAAACAACGGAAAATTTGTTGCCCAAGTCTCTTGTCATTTGCAATTTAAATGATGTTTAGATTAAAATAATTTTGAAAAAATAAAGTTCACTGATTTGAAATGAAAATTAATAAATATAAACAGAGAAAGAGTGGAATAATTGAGAGATGTGTTGTCTGAGAAGTGGTGATTTCATTAAAAAGGATTTATCCCTATGAGAACCAATACTTTTCACACCTATTCGAATTTTAACCTAAAACCTTGAAGCAGAAAAATACAAAAATTTTGGAGTATCTGTAACTTAGGTGAGAACACCAACATTGAAATCTACTAATTATTATGCCCAAAATAAATTTGAATCTATATGTACATTACCGCTGTCTCATACCTACTAGTGATATAAATATTTTTAGTACATTTCAAAAAGATGCTTCATAATTCTAAATACCATTAATTTAGTACGAAAAATTATTCGGAAGTAATAATGCTTACCTCAATAAAACACCTCATGAAGCAAAAAATAGAAGGTATAAAAATATTTTTTAATTACTTATTTTCACTAACATCAACTTCGTACAAATCTACTACAAGACACAAAAATAAATCCATAATTCATCAAAATTAATCCTCTTTACCGAAACCAGTGGCTTAACAACCACTGAAGTTTTATTACTCTCTCTGACATTTCGAGCTCAAATCCAAAACTCCAGGTTCTGATTTATGACACTCTCATTACACCGGTCATAATTTTTATGGAATACTTTCGTTCACACTTATTCCCAAAAATATCACAAAAGGATTCAGAGCTTTGCTTTGTATGCAACAGAAATTTAATTCCAAAAATTTTGGTATGTTAAAAATACTCTGCAGTTTATGAAACTTTTACAACTTTGAATTTTAATGAAAATTTCACTAAAAATAATCTTTCCAGTAAATCAGAGATAAGTCTTTGATAAATATGGTGGACTACTGTCGACTCTGTTCTTGACATAAACCACCGATACCTTCGCTGAGTAAATATAGTGTTATATTTTAGTGGCTGTGATGAAAGCATTAGGTTCCTGTCAACCAGCGTTTCAATCCCTCATACCAGTGAGATACCTAAAATAATTATTAGCTTAAAGCAAAACTTAAAAATTTTATTTCATATAAAAAATATCAAATAATTCACGAATAAAATTATTTAATAGCAGATGATTTCATACTTTTATTTTTGCGGTACTGAAACGAAACGAAACCAACAGACTGAGGTGTTGGGGATCCTGCTATTAATACACAGAATACTTCATAACAATATTGCAAAAAATACTGTGGAACTCAAACTGAGAAATAAAAATTGAGCAGAAGAGAAACTATTACATTATTAAATCGCATACTCATTAAAACACACAGTATGTATAGTGGTAGGAGACTACTATGGTTTGACACTTATATAATAATGTTGTATGTAACCTCCAAGGACTATAAAAGAGTTTGTCGTCACACACCTTCTTGCCCCAGATGTCCGACAACTGCTGGCAACCTCCACAATCCAGTCCTCCTGTACATCCCAAATTGACTCTTTGGAAACCAGAATCGTGCAGTTTGTAAAGGGCCACAGCTTTTAATAAGTTCAATGTTACTTCATTTTTTGACAATTTAGAATCTGTGTTTAGAAAATATCCAGAATTGGGAGATGGTACGAGAATTTTTAACTTGGATGAAACTCCACTACTCACAGTCCAGACACTGCATAAAGTTACAACTTACTAAGTTGTAAGTGCAGAGCATGGGACTTTAGTAACTGGTTGTTGTTTAATTGCTTCAAATGGAACATATCTTCCATCAGTGCTTGTTTTCATTCGTGTCACTTTTAAATGGCACATGATAACTGGTACACCAGTTGGTACACATGCACTGGCACAGAAAACAGAATGGATGAGGAGTGATTTGTTGGAAGAGGTGATGGAACATTTTGTTGAACAATCAAATTCATCTAAAAAAAAGCATCGTTATTGATTTATGACAACGCATGAGACCCATCTCTCACTGTCTACGATCAACTATGCAAAAGACCATGGAGTTGAAATTGTAACCATACCAACCCAATTTCAGTAACAAATTACATCCACTGGATGTTAAAGTTTCAAAAATGCTTATAACCTTGCAATGGACAGTTGGATGTTGAGAAATCCAGGTCAGACCATTAGTATTTATGATGTAGAAAAAATATTCAACGATGTGGACCCGCTGTAGTGGTGGGAGTTTACAATAGTTGGTTTAACGTCACAAGGACAATAAAATAAGTCGTTGTCACACAGCTAGCACTCGCCTATGTATTCAGACAACAACTGAACAGTGACACCTCAGCCCAGTATCTTCCAGTCGTGGCCAGTTCCCAGCGCATTGCTAGTGCGCAGGGGACTTGTGGGCGGAGCCATGACACTGGGGGCGGTGTGCCAGGGTGGCCTTTAGAGGCCATCTCCTTTGAATCTCCTGAAATCTAGAAAAGATTAGACACGCATGTACAAAAATGAAAATCAACTTTATTAAAAATAACAGAAAATCACTGTACATGTGGTAGAGATCGTCAAAATTAAGAAAGAAAGAAAAAAAAAACTTAAATTAAAACTAAACTGTATGCGTTACTAAGTAACGTTTGACGATCAACCGGAACCATTATAAAAGATGTTAATTTCAAAGAAAGTTGTCACAACCACCGGACAGTAGAGACAAATTAGGAAAAGATGAAGTTAGTGGCCAAAGATCACAGTTTCTGTAAAGGAATAGTAGGAATTAGCGAGTTGGTTAAATATCAAAGATGCTGATAGCATGCTCTGACACCTATAACCCGTGGACTTTTACAAAGCACTAGAAATTAATAGTTGGTACCAAAAAATCGTAGTTATGCCATTTTTAGAAGCATAATTTCCAATTATAGCGTACCCCAAAGTCAGTAATGGTCAGTCTTAGTCTACTCATGTTGTAATCAGGGATTCAGTCGGAGGTAATCAATACAAAGTATCTATTTATCAACATTTCTGTTGTCCAACTCTAAAGTAGTCAAGAA
This sequence comes from Ericerus pela, assembly GCA_011428145.1. Classification (NCBI taxonomy): domain Eukaryota; kingdom Metazoa; phylum Arthropoda; class Insecta; order Hemiptera; family Coccidae; genus Ericerus; species Ericerus pela. The sequence goes on from WOFM01000734.1 coordinate 6,815, forward strand.
CTTAATAGGTCTTGTGGAAGTTTTCTTGCTGGAGAATTCTATGTGAGCGTGACGGATTTGGCCGTCACGAGATTTCTCTAAATCAGTGATTTTCGCAAGCTTATAGACACCGGGTTTCGATGTATAGTCCAAAACATGAACGATGTCATTTACTTTAGGTAAAAACGGTACCGTGCAGCCTGGGTTAGAGAGTGCAGAGGGTGGTCTATCTCTCAGATAGAGGAGGTATTCCCTCTTCCATACTAGCCACATTTTCTGAAGGCAGTCTTGGTCAAGTTTCCAAGATTCTATCAACTGTTTTGCTGTGGAAGTACGATCTTGGGTCGATTGGTCAATCGGATTGCTTAGGTAAACTAAGTTTGCTCGCATGAAGTGTGCAGGGGTGAGTGTTAGTTGATCGAGCTCATCAGGAGATGGGCATAGCGGTCTTCCATTTATCATCGTTTGAATATCTTTCAAACTTGCCTTGAAGGTGTGCTTGTAGACAGAGTTGTGACCGTGGGTTTTATAAAATACTTGTTTTATAATACCTATCAGTCTTTTGTAAACTCCTCCATACCAGGTGGCTTTAGCCGGGATGAAGTGCCACTTGATGGGCTTTTCATCCAAGCTAGTTTGTATTTTCCTTTCTTCAGAGAACACTGTCCAGTACTCGGGTAAGTACAAGGAGAGAAGATGAAATTGCGCCGCATTATCTGATAAGATAACTTTCGGCATGCCTTTATCTGCGAAAAATGTTATAATCTCTGTCCAGATGTCTTCAGTAGAAGGATTCGATACTGAGATTAGATGGACAGCTTTTGTAGACAAACAAGTGTAAATCAACACCCATTTTTTATAAGGTGGAGTGGTTGGCGTGGCCAACTGGGATTTCTTTTTTGGCAAATATTTATCAAATACCATGAACGGGCCAAATATATCCACGCCTGTATAGGTGAAAGGATGTACGAACAGTACAAGGTGGAAATTCGGTGAGGATGAAAATGTAGGTTACTTGAAAGAAAGGGTTTCAGTTTTCTTGCAAAGGATGCATGATTTCTTTAGAATTGGAGGTAACACTTTGAGAGACTTTGGAACAAAGTAGTGTCTTCTAAAGTCAGCAATTGTGAATTTCGTACCTGTGTGTACGTTGGTGGTATGCGTATGCATCAGGATTAACTTAGTTAACTGTGACTTGGGATGCATTAAGATAGGAGATAGCATACCTTTAGCATATTCAAAATCTGGAAGATAATTGACAGTTCTCAGAATCCTGGAAGGTTCTAAGAGAATATAATATTTTTTGTATGAAACGTACAGAGGTGGTTTATTTTTTTCCAACACTTCGAACAATTTGGCAAAGTGTTTTCTTTGGTCCGCATGTATGAAGCAAAGAAGAGCGAAATGGAAAGTACAGTCCATAACAGTATAAGGAGAAATTGAACGAGTCCGTATAATTCTAAGTCTACTAAATCGCCGTACAGCTCTTATACATTGTAACAAGGTGCGTATTGTTTTAGATAGAGTGTTGAATTTGTCAATATTAATATTGAACGGAGTATTCATCGGTGGATTCATAAATGTTGTGAAAGGTGTTTCCCATTTCCAATATGTTGGTTTTGTGGACAAATCAATGGCTTGAGATGAACTTGGTTCATTAGGGATCCATCATGTAACCAGAACTTCATGCTGTGGCAAGATAACTTCACATTGGTCAGTTTGTGAGTCAATGTGGAAATGTGGGATCAAACTTTTGGGGGATTTCAACTTACGTTGAATTTTAGCGGGTTGACGTTTGTCAAAAATATATTCATCAGCGATGAATAAAGAATCGGAATTTATAGAGGAGACATTGAGTGCATCTTTCAGAATACAAAATACAGGAGTATCTAATTCTTCAGATGTGTCTGGAAGACTTTCAATGATGTGAAGATCAGTTTTGGGCCATAATTTTTCATCTTGGCATAACCAAGTGGGGCCAGTCCACCAACTAGATTAGCTAAGGTCTTTGGCCGATGAACCTCTACTACCTACATCCGCAGGATTTTCAGATGATGGTACATGTCAATATTTGACAGAAGGTATACTTTTTATTTTGTCGATTCTATGTTTGACAAACTGAGGATAGACTTTCCTTTTTAATAGCCATATGATAACACATTTTCTATCAGACCAAAGAAAAGTGGGTACCTTAGGCAAACAGGGGTTTATGTAATACACGCAGTCCTCTCGCAACAATAAGTGTTGCAATCAACTGTAATTTAGGCATTGGGATTGGGTGTATGGGTGTTATGGGGGATTTTCCAATAACAAATCTGACTGCATAACAGATTGAATTTTTTATTATAGAATCGAATGTAAATTGTCATAGAATATGCTGTTTGAGAAGCGTCTGCAAAGACGTAAAGTTGGCAAACAGTTGGGTCGTATGTTTCTTCATAGAATTGTCTATGCGAACAATAGGACGTACATATTTTAAGGTCATCTAGGATGTCTTGTGCTATGACTTGTAAATTATCCGGGATAGGTTTGTCCCATTTTAGTCCTTTGGATTAGAGGATTTTCATGAATGTTCTGGATGGAACAAATGCTGGAGCAAACCAGCCTAAAGGGTTGTAAAAGGAGGAAAGTATTCTAAGAAACGATCTCTTAGTCCAAGGTTTTACGAATGATTTAGGATTAGGCATGAATAATACATCATGGTCCATATCCCAATATAGGCCTAGCACTTCGATAAGTGGTTCAGTCAGGGCAAAATCCAAATCAAAGTCTTTCCTCAATGGTTTACAATTTGTGCCCCATTGCGCCAGTTCCATGGAGATGTCGTTGAATAATTTGTTAGATTTGGTATAGAGATCTATAGCTTGTTCGTACGTGGGTACGGATACTATCAAATTATCGACATAGAAATGTTCGAGGAACTTATCATGAAACTCCATGTCCACTTGACAAAAGTGGTGTAAAAGCAGTGCTGCTAATAGGAAAGGAGCTGAAATTATTTCAAAAGGAACACACAGAATATAAAAGTTCTAATGTTATTAGAGCTCATAGGTAAATTCGGATCTTTAATCCATAGATAATGCGTGACGTCTCTATCTTTGGGGTGAAGACCTATCTGGTGGAAAGCCTTTTTTATGTCAGCAATTATTGCATAAGGATCTTTACGGAAACTGACTAACATTGATACTAGGTCGGCTAGTATGACTACCTTGGCTAGTATGACTACCTTTATGCATGCTATCGTTCAAGGAACGATTTAATTTCTTAGACTTAGCTGATCCATCGAAAACTACTCGGAGTGGGGTACGCACCAGCATAGCTGGTCTATCTTTTTCGATAGGTTCGATCATTTCTAAGTCTACGAGGGAAAGGAAATACTGATCGTATCTGAGAAAAAAGATTTGGTCCTTTAGCAATTTAGGTAATTGACGTTCTAAACGTTTGTAGGCTAACTGTCAATTATTGACTAATGGTGGGGGATTTAATTTATATAACCACCGTATGCAATATCGATTGTTGATTTTTTCTATATTTTTATAGAATAAATGCAAAGCTTCCACTTTGGCGTCATCTTCAACTAAATTGTTAGTCTCGATCACGAGGACATCTAATTTCCAAAAATTTTCGATGCTTTCTGGGGATGTGAAGAGAGAGGGATCAAATACGTCAAATTTGGTGGAAGATCCTAGGAATCCTCCTAACATTGCTCCGAAGTCAGTCTCAATTAGTTGCAGGGTGTGGGACAAGTGCTTTATGTGCTTTATAAAAGACCACATGTAATTGTTTCCAACGAGTAATTGTATAGAGAGTTCTCGATCCAAACCTGAGAAATCGATATTTTTGTATCTTGGATACCGTTTTTTAAATTCTTTGAAATCGAATTCTGATAAATTATCAGTTATATGGGGAACAGTATTAGCTTCCATGAGAACTTTCTTTCCATCATGTTTAATTAAATGAAATTTAACTTTCTGTGTTCTAATTTGTTTGGACATCTGTCCAGCTAAACCATGGAATTTTATGATATCCGCATAATCTGAGAGATTATCTTTCAGATATTTGTAGGCATAGGAATAGAACATGTAGCTATGCTTACTGCCACTATCGAAAAAACCATTGATTTTTACAGGGTCAGGTTTGTTTGGAGCGAGGACATACAACGTAAATGTCAAAAAATGAGCGTCTTTATCTCTAGTATTAAAAAATATAAAACACTCACTTAATACTGGAGTCCCGGCAACTGGCTGAACTTTGTTCGAATCCTTAGATTCGTTGCGTTGAATCTCAACAGTTGGCTCTACGACGGTAGCTGGGATTGTCTGTAAAGGTTTATGTGGATTAAAGCCAGGAATTTTTACATCCTGATTAGTATTACTACTATTAAAGTTACCTTTTGGCAAGTACTTCTTGCACTCCCGGAGGTACTCAATCCATGTGTCCACACGGCCTTGAGTGATGGGGTACTCCACCTTCAGGCAAAATTTCGAATGATGTTTGGTGCAGGCGCACTGGAACCAACTGCAGTGGACTGGTGGGTTGATGCGGCATTTAGGAGTACCTGGATGCGAGTATCCGCAGCAATTGCACAACTTAAATCTAGAGAAGTGCGCCTGCCTCGACTCCAGGGTACTCTTCACATGACAGAGGTGTGAATGGTGCTGCCCCTTGTAAAAGATGCAGGGAGTGGGCGGCACCTCCGCAAGTCAAACCATGGCCACTGTGATTTTTTGTTCGGAGGGCGTCTGGACAAACTGACTTCCATCAGGATCTATGGCAGAAGAATTAGGATGTTAGTCATCTTCATCTGTTTTGTATTGACGCCTTTTGGATTGTCTACGAGGATTGGATTTATTCTTTCCTCGAGGGGCTGAGTCTGTTTCTTGCGAAAGGATTGCGAAATATCTCTTGCCTTTAGGTTGTGAAAAATGTCTGTTCGATTGGGATTGGTTCCTATTTGGTTGATTGCTAGTTTTATCGTCCTTGGTTGGTACAGAAATACAGATGGGTTCCAATAATTCAATTATTTTGATAAAAGATCTAACAGCTTCGAAAATATGTTTGACATGACGCTTGTCACTTTTTAAAGTATTTTGATACGAGCGAGGGGGGAATTTTTTCACAATTATATTAAATAACTGCTATTCATCTATGACATTGGCTACCAAAGAGTATCTGTCAACCATGACAGTCAAGGATTGACGTAATGTCGTTAGTTGTTGTAGAGTATGCGGTCAATTTTAGCCACATTTCAGCTCGAATCTTAGATTTGTTTCCATATCGACTGTGTAAAATTTTTCAGTCACTGTACATATCCTATGTTGTCTGGAGAAAAATGGCTGATTTTTTCGTCTAAAAATTTTGGTAGAGCGCCATGGAGAAGGTTTATTTTTTGGGTATATCTATATTGTTCTGTTTATTAACATAGTTATTGAAACCGTTGATAAAGCCAGGATATTCTAGAATATCACCATCCCATTTTTCCAAATAAAATTTGGGAGGTTTCAAATTTGCAAATCCAATATCAATTTGATTGTTCGAATCATGTTCCCAACATTTTGGAATGTAATTAGGATTACTGGGTTTTTCAATGATAACATCGGTATCCATCTGTACTTCAGTCGATTTATTTAAATCTGCTGATTTAAGCAATGTCAATGAATTTTGAGTGGGTTCCCTATGCATTATTTCTAATGAGGGGTTGGATGTCAAAAGGGGTTGAGGAGGGATTAAAGGGGGTTCCAAACAAGTTTTTTGGTACTGGGTTCTCCTTCAATTCTTTCCTCACCTAACGAAAGGGTGGGGAGTGATGGACGTTTTGATAATAATGAATTATTATTACCTGTGACGATGCTGTACAGTCATTTTGGACGAGACCATGATTGATCGCTGCTACCGGCTTGCAAACTAGGCTGTTCGGGTAAGGAGGCATCTTCAGTGACAAACTTCTTGATGAATTCTTCCGAATCCATCTGAAGCTCGTTCGCAATCTTGTACCGCAGCTCCTGAACACGTTGTTCAGAAGAGGTCAATGATCTCCAATCAATGGCCACTTTCTCCAACGGATCCCCAACTTTCGGTACAAGTTCACTGATGAGTGCCTCTTTAGCCAGGCGCTCCTCCACCTTACTGTGTTCTTCGTCACATTGACCGGTGTCCTGGTCACCCCCTTGGCATACTGGCTTTTCAGGTTGTGAAAGATTGGGGTTGCCAAACTTAGTTTGGATTTGGCCCTGCAGCACCAACAGCTTTCTTCTGTAGCGACAAGTGTTGAGAAGAATGTCCTTATCGAGGCTGCGTGGCTGGAACTCAAGATCATTGACTGTGGCCTTAATTGCTGAATCTTCATTCAGGATGTGGTCATAATTAAGGCCAGGTGCGACGGGTGTGTTGAGCAGGTCCTCAAGATAGCACATGTACTCCTCGCAGTCCTCAATGGTCACTATGAATTGTATTCATTCTTCAATACTATCCGTTGTTGAACTCGAGGTGGATGGCAGATGCTGCGTGCGTGTGGGTGGTGGAACAGGGTTCCCATTATCATCAGCCCACTGAACAGGTGTTCATCGAGGATTTATAGCATCTGCCTGACGCTGATGTTCGTCTTTGTCAACCTTGTCTGCCCATGTTGGCATGGGAGGATCCGGAATCGGTGGTAGTTGTGGTTGAGGTTGAGGATTGTTATTTTCCTCCTCCCTGAATAAGGTATCCGGATCCAACATTCGATCGATATCATCAGCACCCCGTGAGGTCGTCGGGGGCACGTGTCTTGACTCATTACACGCTGTGAACAAGTACATGAAAAAACGTGCTATTATAATAATAGGAAACAAAAACAAATTTGAATTTATTTGTGTTTGAGGACACGTGTGGAAAATATCGTAGATTTATTCAATTAATAGTGTGTAATTAATTACAAAAATTTTTCCGTAAGAAAAATAATTAAAATTGAAATAATTACGAAACCCTAACATTTTAGGGGATCATTCGTAAATTTGTACTAGTGACCTAGTAACAAACGATGTCAGCGACATGAAGATTTTCGTTACAATGAATGTAAAGGTTACGCATATTATGTTTGCGTATGAGAAACAAAATATCGGGGCCTAATTCAAATTACGGGATAATTTTTACGTATTTCAAATACGAATTTGATGTTCCATAAATTTTTATGATCAAAAGTTGAATGAAAGGTTCGTAAATTATTTACGTTTTCATGTAGGTCTAGAATTTTTTCTAAGTGTTTAGAAAAAACAAAAAATCAGGCGTGACCCGTGGACAAAAAGACGTTTTTTGTACATGAAATATACACAAGTGTTTTTCAACAGTCACCTATTTTTCTAGGTAATTCCAAAAAAAATTTTGGTGTGACCCTGGGGTGATAAGTGATTATCGAAACGCGAAAAATGCACTCGTAATGACTAATTACGTCTAAAATTATTTTAGGCTAAGACCGTGAAGCGATCTTAGAGTCTCAATACATTATTAAATAATGACTAAAATTATGAATTTTAGAAAAAGAATCACGACATTGCTACATTTAATATAGGAAACAAGACGAAATATGTAAAATTTACATTTGTGCGTAAGAATAGCTTACGAAAATTAATTGCCTCTACCATATCGGGACTTTTAAAAACTGTAAGTTTGTGGATTCATAAAATCTTCAAAGTACTTACCATTATAATCTGGCCTTTTGTGGCGGTATCAAATTTGAAAACTACACCACTACACTCCCAGGGGGGAATGGTAAAATCGCAAAAATTTCCAAAAAGTTCAAAAAAAAGATGGCGCAAATTCAAAAATGACAAAATTTGTGAATATGGCGGCACAATAGACGACGAATTTGCGACAAAGTGGTGGTATGTTCAAATTTGCGATGGTAATTAACAAAATTACAATCAAATGAGACAAACGGAGATAAAAGAAAAACAATAAAGACAATTAAAAGATTGCAATTACACATAAATTAATTAGCGCAACAATGTTGTTTTTACATAAAGGCGAATGGACGTTCAGGGTTGTTTTCATAGGGATACTATGCAGAATGTGTTGTCGAACCATTCGTTGTGTGCATGCATAAGCCGTCGCTGCATCCTCAGCTCGCTGCATTAAACTCTGTTTGTGTGAGTGTGCTAGCGTATTTTGCTAGGATAATTGCGTTTGTGTGCGTAAGGCATGGGTAAATCACACGATGTATCGTGTGAATTAGTGGCTGGTCAAAACCTGTCCGATGAAACATCGCTGCTGATCGTAATTTTTTACATTTTTTTCGCAAATTCTAACGATTTTTTGCCTCTTTTTTTCTCGTTTCCTAGAAACGTACAAAGTAGAGAGAGGTATACAATAAAAATTTATTTCTCTTATCTCGAATACTTTTTTGCTTGACAAAAGGATTGAAGATCGACAATATATTTGCGCGCTATTAATAGTGAAGACAAAATATATCTCAGGGGGCGGCGGAAAAATAATGCTGATTATTTTTTTGTCGGCCATTAAGCGTATTATATACGATGAATGATTTCAAGTAGAATTGCTACCTACCATCCATTTTGCGTATTTCAGATACAAGAATATTTTTCCAGTAAAATTACTGCCATTTATTCAGAATTTAATTCCGCTTTTAGGTTAATATCAGTCCATGTATACTATGTTATTTCAAGTCAATGTCGAAATTTTCATGTCAAATTACATAGGACCGGTAACTATTAGGGCAGACATATTTTATCCAAAATATTTCCGAGTGGAAGCTAGAGTATTTTCAGTTTGTAGAAATGTTTTCTGGGCCAGAAAACATAGTTTTTTATTGATTTAAAATTCCCAGACAAAACATAATTTTGAGAAGACATGAAATCTCATAGTTCCAGAGATCCAGGGGGAATGCTATTGCTCTGCTACCATGTAGTGGTGGGAGTTTACAATAGTTTGTTTAACGTCACAAGGACAATAAAATAAGTCATTGTCACACACCTAGCTCTTGCCTCTGTGTTCAGACAACAACTGAACAGCAACGCCTCAGCCCAGTATCTTCCAGTCATGGCCAGTTCCCTGCGCATCGCTAGTGCACAGGGGACTTGTGGGTGGAGCAATGACACCCGCTGTTAGTTGGCGTAATATTCAATCAATTCCTCTTTATCTAAGAGGTTGACAACTTCTTCTGGTTTGTTTCATCTTTCCTTTTGAACAGGTAAGGGCGGTTGTGGAGGTGGAGAATTTTGTGAAGAATGCGATCTCATTGAGCGTCTATGTCCGCGTGATGTTGTCGACATATTTGTGTCTGAAATTAACGGACATGAATTTTGTTAGAATAGAAGACATATTGATTTGTGTTATTTTTTTTTACCATATCATTTTAAATGGTGACAAAAAAAATCTTTGACCAATAAAAAATAGGCAATGGCCTGTGGGTGCAATGATAATTATTTGTCACAAATAATAAATTTTGAAAAAAAAAAAATTTTGAGCATAACCCATAAGGCAATGATGTTATTTTTAAATTTTACATGACAAATGCAAAAAAAAATTATTTATCAATACCTATTAATTATTACGAGTCATGTCGATAAAAATCGGACATGACACGTAAGCGCATGAAGGTATTGAATTATTACATGTTATATTGATCTAAGTATATTTGAAAAATAGTTGTTAAACCAATAAGACTTTTGGGTCATGCCACAAAATAAATTTTGGCGTGACCCATAGGTACAATGACGTATTTTTAATTGCAACACTGATTAATTGTTAGATTCCTAATTTTTACATCAGAATTTAACAATTTGTAATGAATTCCCGTGTGAATTAATTAGAATAAGTTTTGAAAAATTAAGGTGAATTTTAATCTTTTATTTTTGCGAACAAATAGAGAATTTTATTTTAAGGTTCCCCATTTCTTGCCAAAAGAAGAATCTGTACATGTTGAAGACAAAAGAGTTGGCATCCTGGCTTATGGTCTTTTCGACTCTTTATGCTTTCAACCTTATTGATGCAGTTTTATGCGATACAAAATATATTTTTTCTTTCGTTTCTTTGTCAAAAGGGTTGACGTTTTATTATATTTATCCAAGGTGGCGTCTGTGCTAAGGACTTTCTAATAGTATTTGCTTTGCCATCTTGGAATTTTAGGGTATATCAAATTGATTGGCTATTTTAACCTTGTGGGAACTCACTGGTATGAGGTAAAGGGGCTTGGACCCCTTGATGACAGTTGCCGCCCCAAAGGGCAGGCTAATTACTCGTCTGTACGACGTTAAACCAAACACAAAATACGTTCGATCGTAATTACCTGCAAGTACATGCAGGTAATATACGAGTACCAAATCGTGACATCACCAAACAATGTTACAATCCGTACACGAACCGGCCAGCCATCTCTTATCATGATAGGGGATGATGCGACCTGGCCGCCCTCACCGACGTACGTATTACCTTACGTACGTGTGTTTGTGTGCGTGTGAATAAGCTGTATATAAACCACCCAAACTGGCTCTAAAATCGCCAGTGTTTGGTCTGGTTCTGGCTTACCCGTACTTACATACGAAGTGGCTGAACACGCTTAAATTCTGTTGAATTTCATTCTGGTGAGAATATTT
>WOFM01000735.1:0-11490 GCA_011428145.1 Ericerus pela
AGTCCTTATTATGTCAGCAGTCCTTAGTACTTTGGCAGTCCTTAGTACTTAAGCAGTCCTTATTACATAGGCAGTCCTTAGTACCTAAGCAGTCCTTAGTACATAAGCAGTCTTTAGTATGTACAGTCCTTAGTACGTAAGCAGCCCTTAGTAATTAAGCAGTTCTTAGTATGTAGGCAGTCCTTAGTATGTAAGAAGTCCTTAGTACGTTGGTAGTCCTTAGTACATAGGCAGTCATTAATACGTAGGCAGTCCTTAGTACGTAAGCAGTCCATAGTACATAAGCAGTCCTTAGTATACGTAGGCAGGCCTTAGTATGTAGGTAGTCCTTAGTACGTAGGCAGTCCTTAGTATGTACAGTCCTTAGTATATTACAGTATTAGTACTTAAGCAGTCCTTAGTACGTAAGCATTCCTTGTATGTAGCAGTCCTTAGTACATAAGCAGTCCTTAATATGTAGGGCAGTCAGTACGTAGGCAGTCCTTACGTAAGCAGTCCTTAGTATGTCGGCAGTCCTTAGTACTTTGGCAGTCCTTAGTATTAAGCAGTCCTTAGTACATAGGCAAACCTTAGTACTTTGGCACTCCTTAGTACTTAGCAGTCTTTAGTACTAAGCAGTCCTTAGTATGTAAGCAGTCCTTAGTACATAAGCTGTCTTTAGTACGTAGGCAGTCCTTAGTACGTAAGCAGCCGTTAGTAAGTAAGCAGTCCTTAGTACATAAGCAGTCTTAGTACATGTCAGTCCTTAGTACGTAGGCAGTTCTTAAAACATAGGCAGTCCTTACTATGTAGGCAGTCCTTAGTACATAGGCAGTCCTTAGTACGTAGGCAGTTCTTAGTACATAATCAGTCCTTAGTACGTAAGCAGTCCTTAGTATGTCGGCAGTCCTTAGTACATAAGCAGTCCTTAGTATGTAGGCAGTTCTTATTACGTAAGCCGTCCTTAGTACGTAAGCAGTCCTTAGTACATAAGCAGTCCTTAGAACATAGGCAGTCCTTAGTACGTAAACAGTCCTTAGTATATAGCAGTCTTAGTACATAGCAGTCCTAGTACGTAGCAGTCCTTAGTAGTAGTCTTAGTACATAAGCAGTCCTTAGTATGTAGGCAGTCAGTACGTCGGCAGTCCTTAGTACATAAGCAGTCCTTATTATGTCAGCAGTCCTTAGTACTTTGGCAGTCCTTAGTACTTAAGCAGTCCTTATTACATAGGCAGTCCTTAGTACCTAAGCAGTCCTTAGTACATAAGCAGTCTTTAGTAGTAGGCAGTCCTTAGTACGTAAGCAGCCTTAGTAATTAAGCAGTCTTAGTATGTAGGCAGTCCTTATGTAAGAAGTCCTTAGTACGTTGGTAGTCCTTAGTACATAGGCAGTCATTAATATGGCAGTCCTTAGTACGTAAGCAGTCCATAGTACATAAGCAGTCCTTAGTACGTGCAGGACCTTAGTTGTAGGTAGTCCTTAGTACGTAGGCAGTCCTTAGTATGTAGGCAGTCCTTAGTATGTAAGCAGTACTTAGTACATAAGCAGTCCTTAGTAAGTAGGGATTCCTTGCTAAATAGCAGTCCTTAGTATGCAGTCCTTAGTACTAAGCAGTCCTTAGTACTTTGGCAGTCCTTAGTATGTAGGAAGTCCTTAGTATGTAGGCAGTCCTTAGTACGTAAGCAGTCCTTAGTACATTGGCAGTCCTTAGTACATAAGCAGTCTTTAGTACGTAGGCAGTCCTTAGTACATAAGCAGCCCTTAGTAAGTAAGCAGTCCTTAGTATGTAGGCAGTCCTTAGTATGTAAGCAGTCCTTAGTACGTTGGTAGTCCTTAGTCATTAAGCAGTCATTAATACGTAGGCAGTCCTTAGTACGTAAGCAGTCCTTAGTACATAAGCAGTCATTAGTACATGAGCAGTCATTAGTTCTTAAGCAGTCCTTAGTACGTGGGCAGTCCTTAGTATGTAGGCAGTCCTTATATGTAGGCAGTCCTTAGTACATAAGCAGTCCTTAGTGAGTAGGAAGTTTTAGTTTGTAGGCAGTCCTTAGTATGTAAGCAGTCCTTTTTATGTCGGCAGTCCTTAGTACTAAGCAGTCCCTAGTATGTAGGCAGTTCTTAGTATGTAAGCAGTCCTTAGTACGTTGGACAATTAGATCAAAAGTTATCGCACTTTTAAGTTTCGATTGAATTTTGAAAAAAGAGCGATTCGAACGTAATTTCGTTCGTACCGTACAAGACCGCATCGAATCGTTCCGAACTCGATACAGTGACCTTGAAAATGATTGGCCCGTGACGTACACGTAACAAATCGGCTCCCCAAAGCGGCGACTTTCGCCTATTCGCGATTTCAGTCGGCGTTCGTCGAAGTAATAAAATCGAAATATCGAATTAATCGATTTCGATTCGACAAAATTATACTTATGAAACATGAAATTGGTCCATTTTTTTATGACGAATCGAATGAGCCTATTGCCGAAGCTGTAGCTCAATTAGATCAAAAGTTATCGCACTTTTAAGTTTCGATTGAATTTTGAAAAAAGAGCCGATTCGAACGTAATTTCGTTCGTACCGTACAACGACCGCATCGAATCGTTCCGAACTCGATACAGTGACCTTGAAATGATTGGCCCGTGACGTACACGTAAAAAAATCGGCTCCCCAAGCGGCGATTTCGCCTATTCGCGATTTCAGTCAGCGTTCGAAGTAATAAATCGCAAATATCGAATTAATCGATTTCGATTCGACAAAATTATACTTATGACCCATGAAATTGGTCCAATTTTTTATGACGAATCGAATGAGCCTATTGCCGAAGCTGTAGCTCAATTAGATCAAAAGTTATCGCACTTTTAAGTTTCGATTGAATTTTGAAAAAAGAGCCGATTCGAACGTAATTTCGTTCGTACCGTACAAAGACCGCATCGAATCGTTCCGAACTCGATACAGTGACCTTGAAAGCAGTCCTTAGTACATAAGCAGTCCTTAGTACATAAGCAGTCCTTAGTACATAGGCAGTCCTTAGTATGTAGGCAGTCCTTAGTATGTAGGCAGTCCTTAGTACGTAAACAGTCCTTAGTATATCTACAGTATTTAGTACTTAAGCAGTCCTTAATATGTAGGCAGTCAGTACGTAGGCAGTCCTTAATACGTAAGCAGTCCTTAGTATGTCGGCAGTCCTTAGTACTTTGGCAGTCCTTAGTACTTAAGCAGTCCTTAGTACATAGGCAGTCCTTAGTACTTTGGCACTCCTTAGTACTTAGGCAGTCTTTAGTACATAAGCAGTCCTTAGTATGTAAGCAGTCCTTAGTACATAAGCTGTCTTTAGTACGTAGGCAGTCCTTAGTACGTAAGCAGCCGTTAGTAAGTAAGCAGTCCTTAGTACATAAGCAGTTCTTAGTACATGTCAGTCCTTAGTACGTAGGCAGTTCTTAAAACATAGGCAGTCCTTACTATGTAGGCAGTCCTTAGACATAGGCAGTCCTTAATACGTAGGCAGTTCTTAGTACCATAATCAGTCCTTAGTACGTAAGCAGTCCTCTAGTATGTCGGCAGTCCTTAGTACATAAGCAGTCCTTAGTATGTAGGCAGTTCTTATTACGTAAGCTGTCCTTAGTACGTAAGCAGTCCTTAGTACATAAGCATTCCTTAGTATGTCAGCAATCCTTAGTACATAAGCAGTCCTTAGTATGTAGGCAGTCAGTACGTAGGCAGTCCTTAGTACATAAGCAGTCCTTATTATGTCAGCAGTCCTTAGTACTTTGGCAGTCCTTAGTACTTAAGCAGTCCTTATTACATAGGCAGTCCTTAGTACCTAAGCAGTCCTTAGTACATAAGCAGTCTTTAGTATGTAGGCAGTCCTTAGTACGTAAGCAGCCTTAGTAATTAAGCAGTTCTTAGTATGTAGGCAGTCCTAGTATGTAAGAAGTCCTTAGTACGTTGTAGTCCTTAGTACATAGGCAGTCATTAATACGTAGGCAGTCCTTAGTACGTAAGCAGTCCATAGTACATAAGCAGTCCTTAGTACGTAGGCAGGCCTTAGTATGTAGGTAGTCCTTAGTACGTAGGCAGTCCTTAGTATGTAGGCAGTCCTTAGTATGTAAGCAGTACTTAGTACATAAGCAGTCCTTAGTAAGTAGGGATTCCTTGCTAAATAAGCAGTCCTTAGTATGTCGGCAGTCCTTAGTACATAAGCAGTCCTTAGTACTTTGTCAGTCCTTAGTATGTAGGAAGTCCTTAGTATGTAGGCAGTCCTTAGTATGTAAGCAGTCCTTAGTACATTGGCAGTCCTTAGTACATAAGCAGTCTTTAGTACGTAGGCAGTCCTTAGTACATAAGCAGCCCTTAGTAAGTAAGCAGTCCTTAGTATGTAGGCAGTCCTTAGTATGTAAGCAGTCCTTAGTACGTTGGTAGTCCTTAGTCATTAAGCAGTCATTAATACGTAGGCAGTCCTTAGTACGTAAGCAGTCCTTAGTACATAAGCAGTCATTAGTACATGAGCAGTCATTAGTTCTTAAGCAGTCCTTAGTACGTGGGCAGTCCTTAGTAGTAGGCAGTCCTTATATGTAGGCAGTCCTTAGTACATAAGCAGTCCTTAGTGAGTAGGAAGTTTTAGTTTGTAGCAGTCCTTAGTATGTAAGCAGTCCTTTTTATGTCGGCAGGTCCTTAGTACATAAGCAGTCCCTAGTATGTAGGCAGTTCTTAGTATGTAAGCAAGTCCTTAGTACGTTGGACAATTAGATCAAAAGTTATCGCACTTTTAAGTTCGATTGAATTTTGAAAAAAAGAGCCGATCGAACGTAATTTCGTTCGTACAGTACAAAGACCGCATCGAATCGTTCCGAACTCGATACAGTGACCTTGAAAATGATTGGCGCGTGACGTCACGTAAAACAAATCGTCTCCCCCAAGGCGGCGACTTTCGCCTATTCGCGATTTTAGTCGGCGTTCGAAGTAAATAAAATCGCAAATATCGAATTAATCGATTTCGATTCGACAAAATTATACTTATGACACATGAAATTGGTCCATTTTTTATGACGAATCGAATGAGCCTATTGCCGAAGCTGTAGCTCAATTAGATCAAAAGTTATCGCACTTTTAAGTTTCGATTGAATTTTGAAAAAAGAGCCGATTCGAACGTAATTTCGTTCGTACCGTACAAAGACCGCATCGAATCGTTCCGAACTCGATACAGTGACCTTGAAAGCAGTCCTTAGTACATAAGCATCCTTAGTACATAAGCAGTCCTTAGTACATAGGCAGTCCTTAGTATGTAGGCAGTCCTTAGTATGTAGGCAGTCCTTAGTACGTAACAGTCCTTAGTATATCTACAGTATTTAGTACTTAAGCAGTCCTTAGTACGTAAGCATTCCTTGGTATGTCAGCAATCCTTAGTACATAAGCAGTCCTTAATATGTAGGCAGTCAGTACGTAGGCAGTCCTTAATACGTAAGCAGTCCTTAGTATGTCGGCAGTCCTTAGTACTTTGGCAGTCCTTAGTACTTAAGCAGTCCTTAGTACATAGGCAGTCCTTAGTACTTTGGCACTCCTTAGTACTTAGGCAGTCTCTAGTACATAAGCAGTCCTTAGTATGTAAGCAGTCCTTAGTACATAAGCTGTCTTTAGTACGTAGGCAGTCCTTAGTACGTAAGCAGCCGTTAGTAAGTAAGCAGTCCTTAGTACATAAGCAGTTCTTAGTACATTGTCAGTCCTTAGTACGTAGGCAGTTCTTAAAACATAGGCAGTCCTTACTATGTAGGCAGTCCTTAGTAAATAGGCAGTCCTTAATACGTAGGCAGTTCTTAGTACATAATCAGTCCTTAGTACGTAAGCAGTCCTAGTATGTCGGCAGTCCTTAGTACATAGCAGTCCTTAGTATGTAGGCAGTTCTTATTACGTAAGCAGTCCCTTAGTACGTAAGCAGTCCTTAGTACATAGCAGTCTTTAGAACATAGGCATCCTTAGTACGTAAACAGTCCTTAGTATATCAGCAGTCTTTAGTACATAAGCAGTCCTTAGTACGTAAGCATTCCTTAGTATGTCAGCAATCCTTAGTACATAAGCAGTCCTTAGTATGTAGGCAGTCAGTACGTAGGCAGTCCTTAGTACATAAGCAGTCCTTATTATGTCAGCAGTCCTTAGTACTTTGGCAGTCCTTAGTACTTAAGCAGTCCTTATTACATAGGCAGTCCTTAGTACCTAAGCAGTCCTTAGTACATAAGCAGTCTTTAGTATGTAGGCAGTCCTTACGTAAGCAGCCCTTAGTAATTAAGCAGTTCTTAGTATGTAGGCAGTCCTTAGTATGTAAGAAGTCCTTAGTACGTTGGTAGTCCTTAGTACATAGGCAGTCATTAATACGTAGGCAGTCCTTAGTACGTAAGCAGTCCATAGTACAAAGCAGTCCTTAGTACGTAGGCAGGCCTTAGTATGTAGGTAGTCCTTAGTACGTAGGCAGTCCTTAGTATGTAGGCAGTCCTTAGTATGTAAGCAGTACTTAGTACATAAGCAGTCCTTAGTAAGTAGGGATTCCTTGCTAAATAAGCAGTCCTTAGTATGTCGGCAGTCCTTAGTACATAAGCAGTCCTTAGTACTTTGGCAGTCCTTAGTATGTAGGAAGTCCTTAGTATGTAGGCAGTCCTTAGTACGTAAGCAGTCCTTAGTACATTGGCAGTCCTTAGTACATAAGCAGTCTTTAGTACGTAGGCAGTCCTTAGTACATAAGCAGCCCTTAGTAAGTAAGCAGTCCTTAGTATGTAGGCAGTCCTTAGTATGTAAGCAGTCCTTAGTACGTTGGTAGTCCTTAGTACATAGGCAGTCATTAATACGTAGGCAGTCCTTAGTACGTAAGCAGTCCTTAGTACATAAGCAGTCCTTAGTACGTAGGCAGGCCTTAGTATGTAGGTAGTCCTTAGTACGTAGGCAGTCCTTAGTATATAGGCAGTCCTTAGAATGTAGGCAGTCCTTAGTAAGTAAGCAGTCCTTAGTACAAGCAGTCCTTAGTACGTAGGCAGTCCTTAGTACATAGGCAGTCCTAGTATGTAGGCAGTCCTTAGTATGTAGGCAGTCCTTAGTATGTAGGCAGTCCTTAGTACGTAGGCAGTCCTTGCTAAGTAGGCTGTCCTTAGTACGTAGGCAGTCCTTAGTACATAGGCAGTCCTTAGTACATAGGCAGTCCTTAGTATGTAAGAAGTCCTTAGTATGTTGGTAGTCCTTAGTACGTAAGCAGTCCTTAGTTTGTAGGCAGTCCTTAGTACTAAGCAGTCCTTAGTATCTAAGCAGTTCATAGTACGTAGGTAGTCCTTAGTACTTAAGCAGCCCTTAGAATGTAAGCAGTACTTAGTACGTAAGCAGTCCTTAGTTTGTAGGCAGTCCTTAGTACATAAACAGTCCTTAGTATATCTACAGTCTTTACTACTTAAGCAGTCCTTAGTATGTAAGCATTCCTTGGTATGTCAGCAATCCTTAGTACATAAGCAGTCCTTAGTACGTAAGCATTCCATAGTATGTCAGCAATCCTTAGTACATAGGCAGTCCTTAGTAGTAGGCAGTCCTTAGTATGTAAGCAGTCCTTAGTACATAAGCAGTCCTTAGTACATAGGCAGTCCTTAGTATGTAAGCAGTCCTTAGAACATAAGCAGTCCTTAGTACGTAAACAGTCCTTAGTATATCAGCAGTCTTTAGTACATAAGCATCCTTAGTACATAAGCATTCCTTAGTATGTCAGCAGTCCTTAGTACATAAGCAGTCCTTATTATGAAGGCAGTCAGTACGTAGGCACTCCTTAGTAAGTAAGCAGTCCTTAGTATGTCGGCAGTCCTTAGTACTTTGGCAGTCCTTATTACTTCAGCAGTCCTTAGTACATAGGCAGTCCTTAGTACCTAAGCAGTCCTTAGTACATAAGCAGTCTTTAGTATGTAGCAGTCCTTAGTACGTAAGCAGCCCTTAGTAAGTAAGCAGTCCTTAGTATGTAGGCAGTACTTAGTACGTTGGTAGTCCTTAGTACATAAGCAGTCATTAATACTTAGGCAGTCCTTAGTACGTAAGCAGTCCTTTGTAAGTAAGCAGTCCTTAGTACTTAAGCTGTCCTTAGAATGTAAGCAGTCATTAGAACATAAGCAGTTGTTAGTACATAAGCAGTCATTAGTACCTAAGCAGTCCTTATTATGTAAGCAGTCCTTAGTAAGTAGGCAGTCCTTAGAACATAGGCAGTCCTTAGTACGTAAGCAATCCTTAGTATCTCAGCAGTCCTTAGTAAATAAGCAGTCCTTAGTATATCAGCAGTCTTTAGTACATAAGCAGTCCTTAGTACGTAAGCATTCCTTAGTATGTCAGCAGTCCTTAGTACATAAGCAGTCCTTAGTATGTAGGCAGTCAGTATGTAGGCAGTCCTTAGTAAGTAAGCAGTCCTTAGTATGTCGGCAGTCCTTAGTACATGAGCAGTCCTTATTACTTTGGCAGTCCTTAGTACTTAAGCAGTCCTTAGTACATAAGCAGTCAATAGTTCCTAAGCAGTCCTTAGTACATAAGCAGTCTTTAGTACATAGGCAGTACTAGTACGTAAGCAGCCCTTAGTAAGTAAGCAGTCCTTAGTATGTAGGCAGTCCTTAGTATGTAAGCAGTCCTTAGTATATTGGTAGTCCTTAGTACATAAGCAGTCATTAATACTTAGGCAGTCCTTATTACGTAAGCAGTCCTTAGTACGTAGGCAGTCCTTAGTACATAGGCAGTCCTTAGTATGTAGGCAGTCCTTAGTATGTAAGCAGTCCTTAGTACATAAGCAGTCCTTAGTAAATAGGCAGTCCTTAGTACATAAGCAGTCCTTAGTAAATAGGCAGTCCTTAGTACATAAGCAGTCCTTAGTACATAAGCAGTCCTTAGTTCTTAAGCAGTCCTTAGTATGTAAGCAGTACTTAGTACATAAGCAGTCCTTAGTAAGTAGGGATTCCTTGCTAAATAGGCATCCTTAGTATGTCGGCAGTCCTTAGTACATAAGCAGTCCTTAGTACTTTGGCAGTCCTTAGTATGTAGGAAGTCCTTAGTATGTAGGCAGTCCTTAGTACGTAAGCAGTCCTTAGTACATTGGCAGTCCTTAGTACCTAAGCAGTCTTTAGTACGTAGGCAGTCCTTAGTACATAAGCAGCCCTTAGTAAGTAAGCAGTCCTTAGTATGTAGGCAGTCCTTAGTATGTAAGCAGTCCTTAGTACGTTGGTAGTCCTTAGTCATTAAGCAGTCATTAATACGTAGGCAGTCCTTAGTACGTAAGCAGTCCTTAGTACATAAGCAGTCATAGTACATGAGCAGTCATTAGTACTTAAGCAGTCCTTAGTACGTGGGCAGTCCTTAGTATGTAGGCAGTCCTTATATGTAGGCAGTCCTTAGTACATAAGCAGTCCTTAGTGAGTAGGAAGTTTTTAGTTTGTAGGCAGTCCTTAGTATGTAAGCAGTCCTTTCTATGTCAGCAGTCCTTAGTACATAAGCAGTTCTTAGTACATATTAAGTCCTTAGTACATAAGCAGTCCTTAGTATGTCGGAAGTCCTTAGTACATAAGCAGTCCTTAGTATTTTGGCACTCCTTAGTACTTAGGCAGTCTTTAGTACATAAGCAGTCCTTAGTATGTAAGCAGTCCTAGTACATAAGCTGTCTTTAGTACGTAGGCAGTCCTTAGTACGTAAGCAGCCGTTAGTAAGTAAGCAGTCCTTAGTACATAAGCAGTTCTTAGTACATTGTCAGTCCTTAGTACGTAGCAGTTCTTAAAACGTAGGCAGTCCTTACTATGTAGGCAGTCCTTAGTAGTAGGCAGTCCTTAGTACGTAGGCAGTCCTTGCTATGTAGGCTGTCCTTAGTACATAGGCAAACTTAGTACATAGGCAGTCCTTAGTATGTAAGAGTCCTTAGTACGTAAGCAGTCCTTAGTTTGTAGGCAGTCCTTAGTACTTAAGCAGTCCTTAGTATCTAAGCAGTTCTTAGTACGTAGGTAGTCCTTAGTACTTAAGCAGTCCTTAGAAGTAAGCAGTCCTTAGTACGTAAGCAGTCCTTAGTTTGTAGGCAGTCCTTAGTACTTAGGCAGTCCTTAGTACGGGCTGTCCTTAGTTTGTAGGCATTCCTTAGTACTTAGGCAGTCCTTACTATGTAGGCAGTCCTTAGTACATAGGCAGTCCTTAGTACGTAGGCAGTTCTTAGTTCATAATCAGTCCTTAGTACATAAGCAGTCCCTAGATGTAGGCAGTTCTTATTATGTAAGCAGTCCTTAGTACGTAAGCAGTCCTTAGTACATAAACAGTACTTAGAACAGGCAGTCCGTAGTACATAAACAGTCCTTAGTATATCTACAGTCTTTACTACTTAAGCAGTCCTTAGTATGTAAGCATTCCTTGGTATGTCGGCAGTCCTTAGTACATAAGCAGTCCTTAGTACTTTGGCAGTCCTTAGTACATAGGAAGTCCTTAGTATGTAGGGTCCTTAGTACGTAAGCAGTCCTTAGTACATTGGCAGTCCTTAGTACATAAGCAGCCTTTAGTACGTAGGCAGTCCGTAGTACATAAGCAGCCCTTACTAAGTAAGCAGTCCTTAGTACATAAGCAGTAGTTAGTACGTAAGCAGTCCTTAGTTTGTAGGCCGTCCTTAGTACATAAACAGTCCTTAGTATATCTACAGTCTTTACTACTTAAGCAGTCCTTAGTATGTAAGCATTCCTTGGTATTTTAGCAATCCTTAGTACATAAGCAGTCCTGAGTACGTAAGCATTCCTTAGTATGTCAGCAATCCTTAGTACATAGGCAGTCCTTAGTATGTAGGCAGTCCTTAGTATGTAAGCAGTCCTTAGTACATAAGCAGTCCTTAGTACATAGGCAGTCCTTAGTATGTAAGCAGTCCTTAGAACATAAGCAGTCCTTAGTACGTAAACAGTCCTTAGTATATCAGCAGTCTTTAGTACATAAGCAGTCCTTAGTACATAAGCATTCCTTAGTAGTCAGCAGTCCTTAGTACATAAGCAGTCCTTAGTATGTAGGCAGTCAGTACGTAGGCACTCCTTATAAGTAAGCAGTCCTTAGTATGTCGGCAGTCCTTAGTACTGTGGCAGTCCTTATTACTCAGCAGTCCTTAGTACATAGGCAGTCCTTAGTACGTAAGCAGTCCTTAGTACATAGCAGTCTTTATACGTAAAGTCCTTAGTACGTAAGCAGCCTTAGTACGTAAGCAGTCCTTAGTATGTAGCAATACTTAGTACGTTGGTAGTCCTTAGTACATAAGCAGTCATTAATACTTAGGCAGTCCTTAGTACGTAGGCAGTCCTTTGTAAGTAAGCAGTCCTTAGTCTTAGCTGTCCTTAGAATGTAAGCAGTCATTAGAACTAAGCATTGTTAGTACATAATGGCTTCATATTACTAAGCAGTCCTTATTGTAAGCAGTCCTTAGTATGTAGCAGTCCTTAGAACGTAAGCAGTCCTTAGTACGTAAGCAATCCTTAGTATCTCACAGTCCTTATACATAAGCAGTCCTTAGTATAT
>WOFM01000736.1:0-11749 GCA_011428145.1 Ericerus pela
TAGCGAATTCTAATTAACTGAGGTAATTAAATCTCAGTCACTTAGATAATTAAATCTAAGATAAGTTGCATGCATGCACTGTCACCTACTGTCCGCGTTCTTTCGTGAAAAGTGCTCGACGACAGCAGTGGGTGTCAAAAAAGCTAGGTTAGAGGTCACCTGGGCCTCAGACCATCGTTTTGACTGCCCCCTGAAGACAGTTAGGGTCGGAAGTATGTAGAACAATCAAGTTTAACATAGTCCACTTTAGCATATGTTGTGAAGTCTTTCAGAATAAGGCTCTACTTAGGTGGAACATAATTGGTAACCACTGGTTTCGAGCAATTGAGCTCCAAAGGCGCAAGGTACTTTAGTGGCCGTGAGGTCAGTATCTTGCTCGGGAGTTCAATTCTAGCGTGGCGGATTTCTCCGTCACTGGATTTCTCAAGTTCTACAATTTTAGCAATTTTGTAGACACCTGGTTTATTAATAAAATCTAATACATGTACCAAGTCACCTACTTCTGGCTTAAAGGGAGAAGTACGATAGGCGTTACGTACACCCTTGGGAGGAGTATCTCTCAAGTGTATTAGGTAATATCTTTTCCAAGCTACCCAAAGCTTGTAAATATACTCTTGGTCTATTCTCCATAAAGTTTGGAGTTGTTTCGAAGTTGGCGTAATTTCAGCCAGCTCTGAATCAAGATCAAGTGTAAAAGTTCGAAAATTGGCATGCAGGAAATGGGCTGGAGTTAGTGTTAACTGTTCAGCTTCATCTGCAGCAGGGCATAATGGTCGTTCATTGATCATTACTTGAATATTTTTCAAGGCTGCCTGGAAATTGTGCTGATGCACAGGATGATGTCCAACAACGTGATAAAAGGATTGTTTGAAAACTCCGATTAAACGTTCATACGGGGCACCATACCAAGATGCTTTGGGTGGAATAAAATTCCACTCAATGCCTTTTTCATTTAATTTATCTGCTACGGTATATTCGGAATTAAAGGTAGACCAAATTTCGGTAAATACGTAGAGATGAGATGGAACTGGGCAGCGTTATCAGACAACAATAATTTAGGTGTCCCACGATCAGCGAAGAAGGTGATGACGCTGTCCATATTTCGCCTGTAGTCAGAGACGAAACCGAGATAAAATATACTGCCCTAGTTGAAAGGCAAGTAAATATAAGTATCCATTTCTTTTTAACAGGTGAAGTCAGAGCTTTCATCTGTCTTTTCTTTTTAGGTAGGAACTCATCAAAAACTTGAAAAGGACCAAAAATATCCACACCCGTGTAGGTAACGGGTGTGTAAATGGTACTAAACAAAAGTCTGGCATCGCCGAATGGGTCGGTTGATGGTAAGGCTTATTGTTAGACCTTTTACATTCCATGCAAGAATTTTTCAATATTTTTGGAAGTAATTTAGATGCACGAGGTACAAAATAGTTTCGTCGAAACGAAGCTATCGTAAACTTGGGTCCAGCATGGCTATTATTCAAATGCGTTTCAAGCAGAATTAACTTAGTCATGTGGGAATCAGGGTGCAAAAGGGTAGGTGATAAAATATCATCCGAGTGAGGCCATTTTGCAATATAGTTCCGTAACCGGAGCAAACCCGATTCATCAAGCTCAATATGAAGTTTTTGATAGGTCACAAAACTCTGTGGCCCTAATTCTTCCAACATATCAAAGAGTTCTTTGAAATGTTTCTTTTGATCGGAATAGATGAAAGCCATCAATCCGAATTGAAAGATTTTGGGTAACACGGCGTAAGGTGCTACAGACCGCGTTCTACGTAGTCTTTTCGCACAGAAACGTCGTATAGCAAAAAGGCACATATAAAATGTCTTTATTAGTTTATTAAGTGAATTAAATTTTTCAATTTGAATATTGAAAGGAGAATTTAAAGGTGGATGTATAAAGCTCAACCACGGAGTTTTATAATAAGGATCATCCTTTGGAGGGCCTGCTGGAGGTAAACCTTCAAAGTCAATTTTATTGCAACGAAAAGGGTCCTGGCTACGATCTGTGTCAGCTGGACAAACTGGCACTTGTAGTTTGCAAGCATTCGATTTAGGTTCTAAAAGGAATGTAGGACATCGTTGTTTGCGAGAGTTCTCGATTCTTCTCATCTTCGCAGTGCGATGATTATCAAAAATCGAATCTGAGCTCTCACGAAAAGTTTCAGAAAATTTTTCCAAATTTCCCAAAGATTGTCGTAAAGTACAGAAAACTGGCGTAGAAATTTCTTCCTGCGTCAAATCTGGTAACGATTCTATGATATGAAGATCAGTCGGTGGCCAGGATTGGTAGTCTGAATATAACCAGGCTGGACCTGTCCACCAAAGAGATTGAAGCATGTCTTTGACAGTGGCTCCTCTAGATCCTACATCAGCGGGATTATCTGCTGATGGCACATAACAATATTGAACATTAGGGATGTTTTTTATTTCGTTAACCCTATTAGAAACAAACTGGGGTTGAATTTTACGTTCCGTCAACCAGGTTAGAACACACTTACTGTCCGACCATAAAAAAGTTGGGCAGTTGTTCAAATCCATGGGTTTACGAGCAGTTCGTATAGCACGTGCACCTATGAGTGCTGCGATCAACTCCAATTTCGGAATAGTAATTGATTTCATAGGCACGACTCTCGTCTTGCCTATGAGGTAACGTAGCGATGCTGTACCAGACTCCGCGTTCTTAAAACGTAGATAAGCAGCCATCGCATAGGCAATTTGTGAAGCGTCTACAAAGACATGGAGCTCGCAATCCATTGGATTATAAGTTCCACGGTAGATTTGCCTCGGAAAACAATAATTTGTAGTTTGATGAAGGTCTTCGATAAGTACCGTAGCTAACTTTTGAAGCTGCGGTGAAATAGGTTCGTCCCATTTATAATTTTCTAACCATAGGTGTTTGATAAACGTCCTTGATGGTATGAAGGCTGGAGCGAACCAACCCATGGGGTCATAAAAGGAAGACATTGCTTGTAAAAATGAACGTTTAGACCAAATTGTTGTTTGAGTGGTTACTGGGGGCATATACACAATGTCCTTAACCATATCCCAAACAAGGCCTAAAACTTTAATAATTGATTTATCTAGAGCTTTCGAAGGTTCGAAGTCTTTTTTCAAGGCTTCATCATTCGTGCCCCATTGAGCGAGTTCCATGGAAATGGCATCTATTATGTCATTAGAACGCTTATAAAGTTGTAAACCTTCCTCGTATGTAGGGAGGGAAGTAACTAAATTATCAACATAAATGTGATCTGCAAACTTTTTACTGAATTCAGGATCAACTTGTTGGTAATGATGTAATAAAATCGCTGCTAACAAAAAAGGAGCAGTGATAATTCCGAAGGGTACTCTTTGGAATCTATAAATAATTATATTATCTCTGGACAAAGGTTTAAAAGGATCCTTTACCCAGATAAAACGACATACATCCCTATCATCGGGGTGAAGTTGAATCTGATGAAAAGCTTTACGAATGTTGGCGATAATGCCAATTTTATCTTTTCGAAAAGTCATCAAAATCTTCAACAAGTCCGGTAATAGGTTTGAGCCTTTGAACATACAGTCATTTAACGAATGGCTGCTGTTTTTAGGTTTGGCGGATCCATCAAAGACTACTCGGAGTGGAGTGCTCTTAGTTAAGTCCAAGATGCCTTTGTGGGGCATGTAATGGATTAACTCAGGCTTACTTCGAGGATCCACTTTCTCAATCATTTGTAATTCAATGAGAGTTTCAAAATATTGTGTATACTTTTCGAAGAGTTCTTGAGATTGTCGTAATTTCGGCAATTGGTGTTCAAGTCTCTTAATCGAAAGATTAAAATGATCCTCCAAAGGTGGGGGATAGTTTTTATATAACCACCGAATTTGGTACCTGTTGTTAACTAATTTAACATCTTTGTAGAACAATCGTAAAGCTTCAGCCTCAGCTTCAACTTGACTGAAATTATGAGACTCTATACCTAAAACATCGAGCCTCCAAAGATTTTCAACAGTTTGCGGTGATGTCAAGAATACTGGCGTAAAAAGGTCACTTTCATCAGGTGGGACTAAAACTCCACCTAACATATGGCCAAATGGCGTGTTAATTAGCCATGTTCTTGATGAAATTGTACGAACACTCTTCACGAAAGACCACATAAGATCGTTACCTACTAAAAGGTGAATCGTATGCTCCTGAGGAAGTGTCGAAAAATTAATATTTTTACATTGTGGGAACAATGCTTTAAAAGTTTTAATATTTGGTTGTTTTAAATTATGCGAAATACTACTTAAAGTACTTGCTTTTATAGGTACCTTTGTTCCGTCAGGGAGCAAAAGATCAAAATGAACCAAGTAAGATGTTATCTTGCTTGTATTTAAATTTTCCACACCCATAAGCGTTAAAATTTCTTTACCAGAAGGTTTAAGCTTAAGGTCGTGAAACGCGTATCTTTGCACAATATATGTGCGAAGACTACCACTATCGAAAAATCCACAAATTTTTATGGGTTTGTCTAAATTTAAAGAATGAGCATACGATTCAAAGCCTAAAAAGAAAGACTCTGTATAATTAATCGTATTGAAATTAATCAACTCACTGTTTTGAGGTAGGCCTTGGCGCTGCTCCTCCGTCAACTCAAGCGTCACGTTTGGGTGGCGGCTCGACTTATTATTCATCATCTCCTGAAACAGGGGAGGATTTTGAGAAATTGATGTTAAATTGTGAGATTCTTCAATATTTGAAGGATTTGTTTCATTCTCACTTTCGTAAGGTAAGGAAGCTGCTTTTCGGTCTCGAAGAGCTTCGACCCATCCTTGCGCCTTCGCAATGTTCAGTGGATACGGAGCATTGGGGCATAAATTTGTGTGGTGTTCTGTCGACAGGCAATTAAACCATCGGCAGCACTTCGGCGGGGGCATGGGACAAGTCCCATACCCGTGCGGAGTCCCACACTTGAAACATAAATTTCGCACCTGGTACGCTTTTACACGTGCCTGGAGCGTGTTGTACCTAGGATGACAACAAAGATGGGACCAGTGACGCCCATTCAGACAAAAAATGCAGTCTGCATTGGGGTACGGGTCCACCTTCATTATCGTCTTAGGTAGAGCACGTCTCTGGCGAGGTGTCCCGGGAGCCAGGGCATCCTGCTGGCGAATTTGACTCTGGTCCGGAATCTCCGGGCCAGGTTTCGACGAACCTGTAACAAAAAATGATTTAGCATTTTTCGTCGGCCTATTGGTCCATTTCTTGCTTTTTCGATTTCTGGGATTGGGTTTAGCCTTTCCTCTCAAAAAAGTTCTTGTATCTTCTTTATTAACAGAAGGTACAGAAAAAAGTTGATTGCCTTTAGGCTTATTACGTTTGTTAAAATTTTGATTATTGGCTTTTTCAGTTCCGGGGGTTTGTTCTTGAGATTTATTGGTTGGATTGACTTTCAATTCAACTAACTCATGAATTTTAATAAACTCCCTGATAGCCGAGAATAAATTATTAACATTTCGCTGACTCGATTTTAAATTATTCATATAAGATCGAGGAGGAAACTTTTTTACAGCAATATTAAATAGCTGTTCTTCGTCAACTATCTCAGTAGCTTGTCGATACTGATCAATTAAAACTGCAAGTCCATCCATCCTATCTTGAATCGAAGGAAGGGTGTTATCAGAATTTGGAAAGGCTGTGACTTTATACCAAAGTTTTTCCCTTAATTTGCTAAGTTCGCCATAGCGGTCATGCAAGTATTTTAATCTCTGGACGTAACCTATATCGTCCGGAGAAAGATGATTAATCCTGTCAGAAATTTCTTTCGGCAGGGCACTTTGAAGTAAATGAATTTTTTGAGGAATGGCTATATCCGTACGTAGATGTACGTATTTTTTGAAGCCATTTAAAAAACCAGGATAGGTAATTAAATCACCATCCCATTTGTTTAAATAAAATTTTGGTGCCTTCAGATTCATAGAAGCTGATTCTAATGATTCTGAAGGGTCAATTTCCCAAATTCGAGGAATTAATTTAAAATATTTTTATCGCTGCTATTCGTATGAGGCGATGGTATCAGGTTATCTGGTACCAAGGCGGTAGTAGCGGAAGGAATGGTAAACAAAGCTGGTGGGGTCGCAGCAAGAGATGGACCTTCAGTAGTTTTGTCAAAAATAGATGAATGAATCGGTGATACTACCATTGGTTCTTGTTGATGCCTTTTTGTAGGCGGAGCCATAGTATCATCAATTAATTCGTCTACATTAATACGTTTCTGAAAAGATGAATTTTCAGAATTGAAATTAAAATTTATACCTTGTCCAACGGGGGGCAAGTTTGCGATCACAAGGTGTCTGCGCTGGAACTCGCTATAGGGAATGCCGAAGCGATTCTCTATCCTGATCTTCAGGTTTTGAAGATCACGCTTGGCGAGCTCCAACTCTGACTCCTTGTTTGCAATCTTCTCGATGACTTGAAGATTCTCCATGACCGCTTTTTGTATTGCTATTTCCTCGAGTCGAGCTTCCTCGGCTCGAGCCTTTTCAGCGGCTCGCCTTTCCTCCTCGGCCCGTCGGTCGAGGTCCTGTTGCAGAACTTCGGCATTGCGTTGTCGAGCTGATGCAGGATCGGAGGTTGATTGTTGTTGTTGCTCTAGGTCAACTTGCATTGGCTTAGGCGTTTTGAATCTTTGTTTAATTTCACCTTCAATTTCGTACAGTTGACGAATCTTCTTTTTCGCCAACATAAGGTTCTCCATCGAAACTCCTGTTGGTGGCTTCTGGAGCTCCTTAATCATTTTCATGATGGCTGTCAACTTACTTAGGGCTTTATCAGCTCTAAGTTTCGTACTACGAAGGAGCTTCTCCAGTTCTTCCATATAATCATTGGCTTCCCATATGCTAGCCTGGTAAAAGTCAATGAACGTCGTAGAATTCTTCGAGTGAACGGAGATATTATCATCCGTATCGCCGGTGTAGCTTTCACCCGAAGAAGATGATGGTGAACGTCTGCGGGACTGTTGAGAACTCCACAACTCTCCTTGTCGATCATCGGCAGGAGGTGGATTTAACACAGCAGCTAGCGAAACTATTTCTCGTGGCTCAGTTTCCTAAGTCACTGGTGGAATTTGAACGACAGGTTCAATTGGAACCGGCGGTTGTTGTTGTTGGTCAGCAGCCTGATCAGCAACAATTAAGTTCGGATCGACATCCATATTTTGATTTTCGGACATCGTGTCGTAATTGTATTCGTATAGGCTGTTTATAAACGGACATAAACACACAAAAAAAAATTTTTGAGAAAAAAGTTTTTTCGTATATGTAGCCTAGTAGACGAATAAATACGACCTTTTAATCTCCAAAAAAATATTTGGGGAAAAAAAGAAAAAAAAATTTTTTTTGATAAGGTTGGGACACCTTATGTAAAGGATCATTGGCCTAGTTTTATATAGGTCAATGTGTCATCTAAAATCGCGCGTAAGGATAAACGTACGTACTTCTTTACGCGGACAATCTCAATACTACAATTCGATCATTACGAAAGAAAGAGCAAAGAGGAATAGTAAAAAATAACGAAAAGCGCGTGTTCGTAAATTCGACAATTGTTCGGAATTTCCGAGCAATTTTAAAGACGAAAATATTAGGAAAATTAATTTCTAATAAATTTTTAAAAGGGGTTTTTATTACACGAAGCAGTTTAGGCTGCTTACGTACCCATTTGGTTCGTGTGAACAGAATCAAATTTTACTTTTATGAAGGTCGTATTAATAGGCCTACAATAACAATAGATGATAAATACAAATACATAATATTTACGTAATGAAAATATCAATCTTAATGTAGAAATTGTGACGTGAATCTAAGGGGAAAAACACTTAGGTTCCGTAATAAAGTAGCGATGTATGCAGTATATCTGCAAACGCGTAATTTTGATGATAAAAATTCAATAAAATGACGAATTTTATTAAATTATAGATAGCCTACGATTTTTATTAAAATAATTCAAAACCGTAGAACGAAATTTTTCTCTTTAAGTAAAGGGAGGAATAAATTTCTTGAGCTGATTTTTCAATCAGTTCAAGGTCAACATCGCATTACACGAACGTAGGCGCATTTTGGAACGATCAAAATATCAATTTAATCGGAAAAACATACACTTAGGTCGGTAAAATGAAATGCGACTTCTTTTGTCTTAATAAAAAGGCAAAATTGTTATATAAAAATATCGGAAGACCCTGTTAGGGGCCTAACGAAATTAAAAACATCGTAAGTCATTAACTATTACGATGTATTTTACGAAAATAAATAACCTCGACCAGTAAGATTGATCGTAAATTTAAGAAGAGCACTAATAAAATGTTCTCGATCGTAAGATATAATTATAGTTTCGAAAAATTCTCGAAGCTATCTTAATTTTGGAATCTGCGCTAACTAGCTTAATTTGCGAGAAAGTACAGAAATCTTTGCCCACTACTTAAAGAGACAAAAAATACGAAAAATCAGCGTAATGAAGAAATACTGATTGGATTTCTTTCATCCAAAATACGCAAAATGGCTACTTTATAGTAAAAAATAAAAACTCACCAATTTATTAGCAGGTCTCGCGGTCAAGATTCTTGGCCGAGGGTGTGCAGATGAATTTATTTACATAGTATGATGAGGGTATTAGGCCACTACACCATATATTATTCGCGTAATATTAAAAAAGAAAAATGTCGCGAATTTCGAAAAATGAAAATTATTAATAACGGCAAAAAAACGGAAAAAAGTACGTAAAAAAGATCGCACAATTCAAATTTCCGGCGACGAAAAGCGCACGTAGTAAAAAGAAACACACACAAACACAAAAAATTTGTTAATTAAAACAATTAACATAAAAAGAACACGAGAAAAATTAATTAATTAAGAGCACAGTATTTCATCGACGTAAAAAACGGGTTGAAAACGTGGGGACGGGTTCAACAAAATGGTTACTGTGCTCTGTACAACAGGATGCGCATGCGCATTTACTGTTTGTTAATGCTCGTGTTGCGTTTGTGTGTGTGCCAGTTACCAGTACGTGTATAGCCGTGCTGGTAGGGTGGCTATATAATATTTGTGTGTTCGTAGTGGTGCGTATTTATAGACGCATCACTACATCGTATTTTTCCGATTTTCGAATTCTCGTGCAAGTTAATGCACGAATCGGTTGCCGATAATGGCCTTGAGTCGTCAGGTGCTGTGAATACGAACCTACAAAGTCGTATTCACAGGAATAAAACGACGTATTCATTTTATTATTTTTTTTTTTTTTATTCCTTTGTTTCGTTCGAAGCAAAGCAGCCGAGTCAGAGGTTTTTTACGAATTTTATCTCTGCGCTCAGCATTAGCGAACTATTGTAGCGACAAAAGATCGCAACGAATATTTATTTAGCCGTTTTTTCTATCTCACGACTAATATTTGTTGGGCGAAGCAAACGAAATTACTCGTAAGTTTCTTTTCACCGCTGGGGGCGGCGAAAAAAATATTTCTTTATGAAATATAAAGAATTAATTTTTTCGTCCAGAATTAGTTTGACAGAGGAAATAAAAGTAAATTATTTTCTCACTAACTCTGGGGGCGGCGTACAAAAATAAATTTTTATACAAAAATTTATTTGTTAGCCTAAAATTGGGAACTATTTCTCACTAGGTGGGAAGATAGATTTATTTATTCAGTCCAAAAGCACGTTTTAAGATGCTAATGTGTTAATTATCAGAGGAAAAAATTTTATTTTACCTAAGATTTTTAAGAGTTTATCGAATTGTATGAATAATCCGATTTTAGTGGAAGCTATGAAGTAATTTTTTCTTTTCTATGTCTTCTTTCAAAGGCATATAAAAACCAAATTCGTGAAGAATTCAAAGTTTTCAGAAA
Source organism: Ericerus pela (assembly GCA_011428145.1). Taxonomy (NCBI): domain Eukaryota; kingdom Metazoa; phylum Arthropoda; class Insecta; order Hemiptera; family Coccidae; genus Ericerus; species Ericerus pela. The sequence continues at coordinate 9,862 of WOFM01000736.1, forward strand.
AAATTTTATTTCTTTAATGTCTTTTTTCAAAGGCAAAACGAAATAATTATTAAAAATGTCTTTTTTCAAAGGCAAATTCATTTTAGCTAAGGATTAACTACTTGCTCCTGCTACCATGTAGTGGGCTAATAGTTCCTTAACATTATAAATTGGTTTAACGTCCAAGGGACAATAAAATATATGATGATCTCTCACGCAAGTCAGAGCTCATACTGCCGCAACTACCTCAGCGTCAGTGCCTATTAACCACTTCTGCGCATTGCGTTGTGCGCAGGAGGGTCGGGGCGGAGCCCACGACAGCTATTAATTGAGACTTTCACTCAAAAATTTGGATTTCGCAACGCCACTGAACCAATTATTATTGGAGGAGAATCGAGAAATATGTAAAAATGACTTCAACTATTATTTTTGTAATGTTTAATACAATAAGGACTGAAAAAATGAAAAAATTTGCAGATTTTGTCTCAAATGCAAGGATCATAATTTAAAAAAAATATTGAGACAAATTGTGGGGATTAGAAAATTATTCGTATGAGGAAATAGGCTCGGCCTATCGACGACAGTCGTCACCTTTGGTGACCATTATTCGTGCCTTGCACGTTAAACCAAATACAGATTGTTTGTACTTGTCTATTTTTGCAGATAGACAAGTTACAAATCTCGGTCTGTGATGAATCGATAGATAACAATCTTGGCGATGTCACAAACCGATACTGAGATGCATTCTCCGTACTTTACCATTGCCATAGCAACTGTAAAGTACGATGAATAATCTACATTGTACTTATGTAAATATTACGTAAGTGTGTATGTGTGCGTGTAGGGAGCTGGGTATATAAGACCAGAGAATCATAAGCTAAATCACCAGTGTTTGCCGAGGTCTTGGCTCCCCTATACCTTCTAGGTATTTTGGCATAAACACGCAAATTGTTCTGTTGAACACCTTCTGTTGTTGGTTTACGTTCCACGATGTAAGGTATTCCACAAAATAATAATAAATTTTGAATAATTGCTTCTTTTTTATTTACATATGACTATAAAATAAGATATACATTACTCAATATTTTGAACAAACGGTACAAAACATCTCCAACAATTTCCTTTCTCCGTGTAATGCGGAAGGTATCTTTTCGTTTAGTATTTAAAGCGAAAAGTATCTTTTCACAAACTTAATAGAAAAGGTACCCTCCAGTATTCTATACTGTACGAAGTTATATTCTGTGTTCACACCACAGAGGCTACAATGCCACTACCAGTTAGTTTTTAGTCACAAATTCTAAAAATTTTAATTTTTTTTTATTGATATTATTTCACCCTATATTTTGTAAGTTGAAAGCAACGCTTTTCATTGATCGAAGCATAACCTCGATGTAAAGAGTAACGCTACCTCCGCATGTAAAAATTTTTACATGGAGTTTACAAGGTGACAAGATTAACTTTTTTTCTGATGGAATCTTAATTTATATGACTGCAATCAAAATGATGAACTCCAACTTATTGATACTGGTTTTATTTTTATTTCAATAATATTAAAACAAGTCACCTAACCCACCCTGTCAAAATTATTAATGGAAAGAATATTTAAAAATAAACAAAAACTATACTTACTCAGAGTGGAATTTTAAACCTACAAGCTTGCATGACAGACTTACTCTCTTCACATAACGTCACAGTTGCTGATGTTCACAGTGATGTGTTATTTTATTATTTTGATCATTAGGATTATTTACTAGGCATTTAATTAATGTTCTGTCATTTTATGACCATTAATTATAAAAAATATCTTCCTCAACACGGTTCAAAAGTGAGTTTATATGACTCAGGAATTGCTCACTCCCTGCGCTCATTTTGCATACTTCCCCTTGCATGTAAACACTCACTTTTGAAC